>WNWK01017979.1:0-41132 GCA_009830355.1 Cherax destructor
GATACCCAAGGCCACCCCCCGGGTGACCAGAGAGGGATCGGGACATCCCCAGGCTATCCAGATTCCATGACAAACTACACCACCGCCAAGGACCTCAACGGAATGGGATGGACCACGATACCCTTCCCCCTACCTAAGAACTAGAATGCCTGTGGAGGAAGCTCCCAGGGTAAAAATGGGAAGGAAATAAGGGAGGGATGAGGAGGAAAGGGAAAAAAGGGAGGATGGGGAAAATGGGAAAAGGGAGGGGGGATTGGGGGGTAATTAGGTTAGGTCTGAGGAAGAAGACCAAAAGGTCCAATTCCTCAGACCAAGAGCCTCTTCACCACAGCAAGGAGCCCCCCTTGAAGAGGATAGCTGGCAACAGTGAACCGGCTTCTTTACTCAGGCATTTGGACAGTTTCACCGGTATGCTGATCTAATTTATATTTGATCAACTTTACGCTCTTGACAGAAATCCGCGCTTCGTGTAACGTTATGCAAATAATTTTTTCTACATGTTTCCCGACCGATTTCTATATAAATTTTGTAATCCTTTAACTGAGTCACCATCTTTTAAATGCAGCAGGTGTTGAGGTGGTAAGGTGCCCGAAAGTTGAAAAGAAAAGGAAAAAGAAGGATTTTCTTATATTCAGTAGTTCGTCAAGAGAAATAAGTGAATTTTCCTTGGTGGGTCATATTCATATAATGTTAAATACCATAGTAATAATATTAAGAGAGAGGTTAATAATAAAACTGAATGTTATAGAAATGCTATAAGAAGCCTGAGTAGATCTATCACTCTTTATGCTAACATGAATGTAGATATGTAACATTATGGAGCAACTAACAATATGAAGAGACTGACTAAAGTTGTAATATCCAGGCTTAGACCTGGTTACAAGTATTTCTGGCATCTGGCTGACACCCAAGTGACAATTAAATTGAATGCAAGATATGTGGTCAGCCCTATAGTCACTATCTTCAACACTATGTGCTTAATTGTCCACTTATTGAGGAATATTGAGGTGGACAGTATAATGACCAATGTGATATGTCAAGGTATTTTATTAATGAAACTCAAATACCAGACATATTAAGCTAATTTCCCAAATTTGCCTGACTGAGATAAGTCAACTGTAGGTTTATATCCAGATGTACTCATGTTAACCCAGGTTAATCCATGTTAACCCAAGTTTCTAGGCGTTTTTGAGCATATATGCTTTTGCACTACCGAACACAGGATGTATATGGTGCGCACAATAAACTAATCGATTTGGAGGCAAATCTAATCTAATCATACAATGACACGTATAGGTGAGCTTTTAATTCGAAGTCTTCCACTTGTAGCAATTCATCCTGTTAAAACTCAGCATCACATTAAAATCTGTGATTTATAGGCCCCACATACTGCTTGTGCCCACCTCCGTGCTTCCAAATACTAAACACATAGACGAGGAATCACAGAACGTAATCCTCTCAATCTGGATGATATAGAGAGTCCAACACTCTAATACCCAGTGATGAATGAGTCGTCACAGTATATCTTCTCTGCCTCCATCTTCAAATGTTCCTCAAACTGGTCGTCTTATTGTTACAGTAAGTTAGTACCTACACTAGTAGAGTTTTAATACGCAATGACGAATGACAAGTAAAAAAAATAAAAAAATTGTTTTCCAGATAAAAATAAATTCAATTTATTACAGCAAGGAAAGATAACCGAACGAAATTTACCTCACATATGTAGAAAAAAATCACCTTGAAAATGCTCGTCAAGTCAGCAACATACTTTGTTATTTGTACGTACAACAGCTGACTCTGGGAAGCAACACTAATATTGTGTTTTATTTGTCAATGTTATAAATCATATTTATATTATTACAGTCGACAGTGTCACGTGTGTGGACACAGACTGGTCAGTAGAAACACATAGGTATATAGACAAAGGTATGTACACACATGAAGGTGTGTGGACACAGACGTGTTTATGGATACAGACAGGTCTGTGGACACGGGTATGTGGACACAGATAGGTGTGTAAATACATACAGGTCTATGGACATAGAAAGGTGCTTGGACACAGACAGGTGTGTGAAGAGACAGATATGAAGACACAGACACTACATACTAAAACCCACACAAAACCATTAGTGGCCGCGCACAACAATTGGTGATAGCGATGGTGAAAATTCTTATGAATTTTCTTGAATTGGTGGTCAGGGTAAGTTAGGTAAGGTTTGTCAAGAAACAGAAAAAGTGTTTCCTAACGCGGGTCTTAGTCATATGATGACCTGCAACTAGAGCTTTTGGTCATCTGACCGAGGCCTTCCGCTGGCTTACCGGTTCACCCCTTTAAAAATTAAGGTTATAGTTATAACCGTAGTATATATGCAGTTTACGGTGGCTTGTGCTATCTGCAAGTTCTCCTGTCGTCTTACGATCCTGTCCACGAAAACCCAACCCATGTATCCTGTACTAAGCCAGTTGCTTAGTCTGCTCTGCAAGCCGTCTGTGTTCTGTGGACCTGTGCCATGCTTACAATTTATTTTCGTCTGGTCAACGTTATTCCTGTTCAGGTAGTTTCCAGAGTGGCTTCCATGGTGTTGCAGTAAGCCAGTGTGGACTGTGGGGCTTAGCGCTGACTCAGCCATAACTGCCGCCACCACTCCACTCACATCATCTATACTACTCTACAGAGTCCTCCCAGTCTTCGTCCTCGCAGTCAGGTTAGGAAAGAAGCGATTTTGCCATTCGTGTCTGACTTAAAAAAGCATCTCCTAATATATCTTTTCAAACAACATTTGATGTGACATCACTGTTATTCCAGTACACGGCGGCGGCTGCTGCTGCTGACTGTAAACAAGCACTGTAGTCACTGCTACACCGCTGCATTCTCTCCTACACTACAAGTCACTGTACGCTTCTCCTTGCCAAGTGTATTACTGTTTAATTAATTATTATAGTGTTGTGATAGAACATATTTGCGTCCGAATTATTAAGACTAATATAAGACAGTGTTCATATCTCGCAGTGTAGTGACTACTTTTCGTCAAGTGGTCCTGTTCAGGATATATTTATAGAATTTAGTAACTTCAATGTTACTCTGAGTCTGTATACTGTGTTACAGATTTTTATGTATTCTATACTTTTTGTAACTTGCCTTAGTGTGGTGACTTATGTTCAGCGTCATTCTACAAGTGTTCACTCACTACTGCTTTGTGTTTCACTAATATTATTTTCATTCACACTTTATTTACAGTAAGTTCATTGTAAAGTGTACCTCATTCTTTACTGACATTTTATTATTGTGTTGCTCTGTTCAATTTTCTTTGTGCCAGTTTTTTTTAATTATGTAATTTTCCGTTATTTTGCTGATATTGCCTTGTTTTCTCTGTTTTTAAGCAAGCAAACCATTTACTCCAGTCATGTAACTATTTTTCAATTTTGAAGTTCCAGTGTATCGTGCTTATTCTATATTTTCTTGCCAGTGTTCCATTTTTGCTCTGTATTATTTTTACTTACTGTGAAGAAGTTACACCTGCGTATTGTTAGTCTAACATAATTATGCTCACTTTGAATTATTGTTTAAAATTACTTCCCAAGAATCAGTCATATAATATATATATATATATATATATATATATATATATATATATATATATATATATATATATATATATATATATATATATATATATATATATATATAGCAAAAGATCACAGTAAACAGGTGATATCAAAATATGCAAGACAACCACTATGAAAAAATAGAAGAATTCCAAGCGCTTTCGTGACTACTCACATTATCAAGGAACTATAAAAGGAAACGTGAGTAGAAGGCTTATAAAGAGGCAGAATACACCTCACAGTCACATCACACTAACAAAGACAACACCTCACAGTAGCGTAACATCTCACGACTCTGTGAAGAGGAACATAAGAAAGGACCTGAAACTCTTCCCAAGAATTAAGATTAGTCCTATTTATCATTAAATTCTTCCCAAATTTTATTAATTATAAATGAATCCAATTTATATAAACCAAAAGAAATATTCATATTATTTTCAAAAGTGCTTTTAATGAAACATGATTCTATTATATTCCTCTCAACCATGGACTTGCTTGATACAACCTTCTCAGCATTTTGAAAATCAATTAGATGGTTAAAGTCTCTCACATGAATAAATAGAGCATTAGAATCTTGTCCAGTTCTAATGCTATATTTATGTTGTTTTAATCTTAGTTCAAGACTTTTACCAGTTTGACCATAATAAACTTTATCGCATATTTTACAGGGAATCTTATAGACACATCCGTCAGCATTTTGGGGGGAATTTTTTATCAAAAGTCTTTTTACTGTATCAAGATTTTTAAATACAACTTTGATATTAAAATTCTTAAGAAAATAATAATTATTTTCTCTCGGTTTTCACTCAGGAAGACATTAATAATATCCCAAGAATTAGGTATTTTAGTGGGCCTGAAGAAGATAAATTATGTAGTATCACAGTCACTAGCGAAAAGGTTATCAAACAGATAGACCGTTTGAAGCAAAATAAATCGCCAGGCCCTGATGAGCTTTTTCAAGGGTTCTTAAGGAATGCAAAATAGAACTCTGAACCCTTAACTAACATTTTTAACCTATCTCTTCAAACAGGTGTAGTGCCGGATACGTGGAAGATGGCTAATGTAATTCCTATTTTTAAAGCAGGGGACAAGTCGTTACCATCAAATTACCGCCCAATAAGTCTAACATCAATTGTAGGCAAATTACTAGAGTCGATTATAGCTGATAACATAAGAAGCCATCTCGATAGGCATAATTTGATTAATGATACTCAGCATGGATTCACCAGGGGCCGTTCCTGCCTAACTAATTTGTTAACTTTTTCAGTGGGGCTTTTGAGGCAGTTGATAATGATAAAGAATTCGATATCGTTTATTTGGATTTTAGTAAGGCTTTTGATAGAGTACCACATCAGAGACTGTTAAAGAAAGTGGCTGCTCATGGCATTGGGGAAAAGTGTTGTCATGGATCGAGTCATGGCTCACCAATAGGAAGCAGAGGTGTGCATAAATGGGGTTAAATCGGAGTGGGGATCTGTAACAAGTGGCGTTCCTCAGGGATCGGTTTTGGGCCCGTTGTTGTTTATAATATATATAAATGACCTTGACGAGGAATTTCTAGTGATATGAGCAAATTCGCTGATGACACGAAGATAGGTAGGATAATCGATTCAGACGTAGATGTCAGTGAACTACAGGAGGATTTAGACAAACTCAATTCCTGGTCAGAAAAATGGCAGATGCAGTTCAATGTAGATAAATGCAAAGTTCTAAAGCTCGGGAGTGTCCATAACCCAAGCACTTATAAGTTAAATAACGTAGAACTTAGCCATACAGATTGCGAGAAGGACTTGGGGGTGATGGTAAGCAGCAACCTTAAACCAAGACAGCAATGCCTAAGCGTACGTAATAAGGCAAATAGATTACTGGGATTTATATCAAGAAGTGTTAGCAACAGAAGTCCAGACGTTATATTACAGCTTTATACATCATTAGTAAGGCCTCACCTAGATTACGCAGCTCAGTTCTGGTCTCCATATTACAGAATGGACATAAATTCGTTAGAAAACATTCAGCGTAGAATGACTAAATTAATACATAGCATTAGAAATCTTCCTTACGAAGAAAGATTGAAGACCCTTAAATTACATTCACTTGTAAGACGTAGAATGAGGGAGACATGATCGAGGTATACAAGTGGAAAATGGGTATTAACAAAGGGGATATAAATAAGGTCTTGAGGGTATCTCTCAAGAGAGAACCCGCAATAATGGATTCAAGTTAGATAAGTTTAGATTTAGAAAGGATATAGGAAAGTATTGGTTTGGAAATAGGGTAGTTGATGAATGGAACAGTCTGCCTAGTAGGGTTATTGAAGCAAGGACCTTGGGTAGTTTTAAATTTAGGTTGGATAAATTCATGAGTGAAAGGGGTTGGATTTGAGTGGGAATTGCACATGAGTAAATAAAATTATCAAAGCTTATTTTTTGGGTAGCATTGAAAATTAGGTTGAACAAATATTCTGTTGGTGGGATGGAATGTGAAGGACCTGCCTAGAATGGGCCAACAGGCCTGCTGCAGTGTTCCTCCTTTCTTATGTTCTTATGTTCTTATGAAAAGAAGGCATATCAACCAAGTTTTCATGGTAAGGGAGAACCAACATATTTTTGGTTGAATAAGGTTGGTTGTCCCTTTTTGGATTGTAAAAAGTATTTCTAGCTATTTTAAAAGATTTTGGTTGTTTTGCATATATATATATATATATATATATATATATATATATATATATATATATATATATATATATATATATATATATATATATATATATATATATATATATATATATATATATATAAAAGGCCAAGGAGGCTCGAACCTACGAACCTTGGGACAAAATATGTAGTGCTCTACGCCCGCCCAGCTAACGCTAGATGTTTTGTTTCAAAGCAGCCAGCCTTCAGACAGGTGGTTTTAATCATTTCATCTCATCCTCTGCATGGATCGACCGACGACAGATTTTTTACAATGTTTAAAATTCGCAGAACAGGCGAAATATTCGCACCACACAGAAACAAGTCAAGATATATACAGAGAAAGATTGCAGTCAGCAGGATCCATACAGGTGTGTAGACAGGCAGGTGTGTAGATACAGACAGGTGAATAGTTATAGATGTGTAGAGACAGACTGGTGCCTGGATATAGACAGGTTTGTAGACATTGGCAGGTGTGTAGTTACAGATAGATGAATAGACACAGATGTGTAGACACAGCAAGGTGGGTGGACACAGACAGACATATAAACATAGGTGTGTAGATTTAGACAGGAGTTTAGACACAGACAAGTGAATAGACACAGCCAGGTGTGTGGGCACAGAGAGATGTGTGTACAAAAACAGGTGTGTGGACACAGGCAAATGTGTGGGCACAGACTGGTTTCACGGCACAAACAATTGTGTAGACACAAACAACTGTGTGGATACAGACAAGTGTGTGGACATAGATAGGTGTGTTGACACATATGCTGCTATGTATGACAATTATAATCTATGTAATTGTATTTGTTTATACTTGAATAAACTTACATGAGTTTACACTCAAACGGGTGTGTACACACAGACAGGTTTGTGGACTCAAACCTGTCTGTGTGTTTAGACAAACAAGTGCGTAGACACAGGTGTGTGGATACAGACAGGTGACTGGACAGAGGTATGTATACAGGTTTATAGACAGACCGGTGTTTTTTACACATACAGGTCCCCTGTGGTTTAGCGCTTCTTTTTTATTATAATAATAATACACATACAGGTGTGCTATCACATACAGGTGTGAAGGCATAGATAGGTGTGTAGACGCAGATAGGTGTGTAGACAGACAAGTGTGTAGATACAGGTGTGTGAGCACAGGTATATGAACAGACAAGTTCATAGACAAACAGGTGTGGACACAGGTATATGGACAGACAGGTGTGTGGACACACAGGTGAGTTGACACAGAGAGGTGTGTGGACCTTGAGAGGTGTGCAGACACAGACGGGTGTGTGCATTCAAGTGTATAGACATACAAGTGTATGGACACAGGTGGACACAGACAGGTGTGGATACATGCAAGTATCTGTGTGTAGACACAGAAAAGTGTGGATACATGTGTGTAGAAAAAGTGTGTGGACTCAGGTGTGTGCGCACTGACAGGTGTGTGGACACATGTCTGTAGACAGACAAGTGTGTGGACACAGATGTTTGGAGAGAGACAGGTGAGTGAAAATAGACAGGTGAGTGGACACCAGTATTTAGACAGATGGACTTATAGACAGACATATATTTTTATGAAGACACGGATGTTGCACAAACAGGTGTGTGGACACAGGTGTGTAGACAGATAAATATGCGAACACAGGTGTGTGGACATAAATGTGTAGACAGACAAGTGTTTGGACACAGACAAGTGAGTAGACACAGGTGTTTAAACATGCATATGTGTAGACAAAGATGTGTGAACACAGACAGATGTTTAGACACATACAGGAGTGTTGTCACACATGTGTGGGCACAGAGAGGTGTATAGTCACAGGTGTGTGGATACAGATAGGTGTATATGCAGAGGATGCAGACAGTTTTGTAGACAGACAGATTTGTGGACAGGCAGGTGTGTGGAGACGTGTGCCGATAAGACGTGTGTGTGTGTGTGTGTGTGTGTGTAGACAGACAGATGAGTAGACACAGACAGGTATATGGGTATAGACACATGAGTAAACACAGAAAGATGTGTAGACACAAGTGTGTTGACACAGACAAGTGTATGGACACTGGTGTATGGCCACAAACATGGACAGAAACACAAAGAGGCTCAATAAACATTCATTTGGTTTCGCTCTATGGATAATTTTCAAAGGCTTTTTTTTAATTGAAAATGTTCTACGCTTAGTGAAACATTTAACAAATAATGTCTTGTTGAGCGTAAATCTTACACGTTTTCTCTGTCGTTACTCGTATTGTGTGTGACCTCCCAAGTTGATGTATGACACTGTGTCATCCCCAGTGTTGATGCATGACACTGTGTCATCGTCAGTGTTGATGCATGACAATGAGTCATCCCCAGTGTTGATGCATGACACTGTGTCATCCCCAGTGTTGGTGTATGACACTGTGTCATCACCAGTGTTGGTGTATGACACTGTCATCGTCAGTGTTGATGCATGACACTGTGTCATCGTCAGTGTTGATGCATGACACTGTGTCATCGTCAGTGTTGATGCATGACACTGTGTCATCCCCAGTGTTGATGCATGACACTGTGTCATCACCAGTGTTGATGCATGACACTGTGTCATCACCAGTGTTGATGCATGACACTGTGTCATCATCAGTGTTGATGCATGCCACTGTGTCATCACCAGTGTTGATGCATGACACTGTGTCATCGTCAGTGTTGATGCATGACACTGTGTCATCACAAGTGTTGATGCATGACACTGTGTCATCACCAGTGTTGATGCATGACACTGTGTCATCATCAGTGTTGATGCATGCCACTGTGTCATCACCAGTGTTGATGCATGACACTGTGTCATCACCAGTGTTGATGCATGACACTGTGTCATCACCAGTGTTGATGCATGACACTGTGTCCTCCCCAATGTTGATGCATGATACTGTGCCATCCCCTGTGTTGATGCATGCCAATGTGCCATCCCCTGTGTTGATGCATGACACTGTGTCATCCCGGTATGGTAGCAATATATATATATTTTTTTTTTTGGCGTTCTATTGATTTCAGGTGATTTAAGGCTCAGTTCACCTGAATACTACAGTCACTGATTTGGAGATTAAAGTAGACTCCGTATTCTTCCGGAGAGATACACCTCTCAGTGTGTGTGCAGAGTCGAGCAAAAATATTCCCGAGTACACTAACAAAACATTATCATACACTAACAAATCATATTACAGTACACATTTTGATAAATATTTTCTCAACAAGACTAATATATAAATAAGGCTAAAAAATAAAGGCGTCTATATGAGGCTAATATCAATCATCAATCATTTTGACCAGAGCTTTGGTAAGATGGGGAAGGAAGAAGGATAGGTAAGGATGGAAATTGGGAAAAATAGGGAGTGTGTGTGGAGGAAGGATAAAAAAGGTAAGTGGCCCAACCACTTTGGTATTTAGTGTTTAGTGGTATATCAAGGTAGTATATCAAAATGGGGCATAAAATTTGCCCAACAGTGTCACACAGGTATAACAAAGTTATATTTGCATGACTCTGTATCGGCAAAGGGTATACTAAGTGCAATTTTTTTTTTTTTTTTTTATTAAATTGCTAGACGTAATTTAAAGGACGATAGCAAGGCGAGTGATGGTTATAAAAACTGCTATCAAGAGATGCTGGCCGGCGTGCTTTGCAAAGGTGGTGTCCAACATTTGTATTATTGGCACTGTTACGTAAATGGATGTTATAGCTGTGAAGTAAAAACAGGAATCACCAGAACTTGGGTTAGAAGTGATATGAGTAGACATAGAAAGGTTCTGGAGTTACCCAATCATCTGGATCCTCTGGAAGGTCACTCAAGATCTTGGGGCGTTGAAAATCATCCTTATGTATATATCTTCTCACTCGCTGATGGAGGGTCATCCTTTGAGTTCTATGAGGAGCTGCATTAATAACGTAATCGGTGGTATTGACAAAAAAGGTAGGATGTTCTCTGTCTGGGAGATACAAATCCTGCATGGTATACAATTGCCTTTTCTTCAACTGATCAAGCCGAACATTCATTGCAACAATGTCTTAATGAACGTGTAGATCAGCCATTCGAATTCTATCTCTTCTCCTTGTGCCTGTAATAAAACGGAGTGCTTTGTTCTGAACTCGTTGTAGTTGAAGCATGTTTGTTTTTGTTGTTAATGACAAAGGCACACACGGATATTCAAGTAAGGGTCTTATCATCATCTTATACAGGTGTTTTTTTCACGTGAGATGGAGCTGATTGAAATTTGAATAGAGTGGCAAGTCGAGCTTTAGCTAAATTTATCTTTTTGGTGACATGGGAAGTGGAGTGAAGTATCCTGTCTATCTCATAACCCAGTATCTTATTAGGATTATGAATGGCTATAGGTATATATCTGATGGAGATACCCTCTTTATCTTCAATGGTGGAGGAAAAACAGCCAATTGTACTGATAAGAACTTTGTCTGGGTTAGTAGTAATACGCCATTTCCTCTCCCAGTTCGCTGTTCTACGTAATTCTGTATTCATTTTTTCTATGACCCTCTCATATTTATATTTACCTGTAACAGGAGTGGACGAAACTACATGAATTACATCATCAGCAAATTGAGTAATAATTGTATCATTGTACTCCGGTTGAGGTAGATCATTGACATAAATATTGAATAATATTGGGCTAAGACACGAGCCTTGAGGTACACCAGCTGTCGGTATAAACGGTTCAGCTGTCTTACCACTAAAGAAAGGGAAAATTTTTCTACTGGAGAGGAAGTTGTATATAAAGCGAAGGAAGGTCCAGTTGTGTTCAGGAAGGTCAATCAGTTTGAAAATGAGGCCATCATGCCATAAGCTATCAAATGCTTTATGAACATCTCTGGTGGCAATAAGGGCAAGATTGCCTTGTTTCCGCAAGCTGGCAACAGCATAGTAAATGATATTTATGGCATGTTGGGTACCTCTATGAGTGCGAAAACCAAACTGTTTTTCAGTAAAAAGGTGATTGTATTCCATGTAATAATTTAGTCTATTAGCAATAATCTTCTCAAGGACTTTACCCGTGACCTCTAATAACGAAATAGGTCTATAATTATCAGGTTTATGGACATCTTTATTTGGTTTTGGAATAAAAATCATCTTCGCTGTTTTAAGAGCAATTGGAAAATGTCCGGTGGCCAGTATGGCATTAAAGATGTTGACCAGAGTTTCTTTACAATTCCTCGGTAAGTATTTTACTTGCTTGACAGTTATTCCTGATAAACCCGGTGCTTTGTTCCTCATTTTACCTATAACTTGACACATTTCTCTGAGGGAGATTGGTCTAGTGAGAGGATGATCCTCTTCAAGAGAAGATATATCAATCAGCGGGAGCGGTTGGAGATCATGTATGTTGTCATCTCTCCATGTATTGACCTCTTGATAGTGGATATTATTGAATCTTCTACTCGAATTGTGGGTGAGAATTTTCTCCTACACCTCACCCATTAAATTAACTTGGTCTTGTGGATCTTCTAATTTTATGGTTATTTCTTCTTCATCTTCGTCAGTAAAAATGTATGTAAGGTAGTTTAGCAGCCTTATGTTTAGCCCCTAAAAGCTGACGAATCTTGCTCCAAAACTTTTCCGGTTGACGTATACTGGTTTGCTTGTTGAACAAGATGTTTCCACAATTCGTTCTTATGTTGGGAAATCAAAGTAATTAGTTCTCTCCTCAACCTCTGCAGTACAGCCCGCGTTGGCTGACTTGTGAGGAGATGCCTGTTACATTCAGTTTGATAATTCCTCATGCAGTCACGTATTTCGGAAGTAGGTTTATATTGCTGGTATATTTTTGATGTTGCTGTTTGACAAGTTGCATGTGTTGCCACTAGTATACGATCATGCAAAGAGTGTAATGCGTCATCGATTTTATCGAGAGTCTGGCCATCAAGTGAGATGGTATCATCATGGCCCAGGAATTCTCTGAATGGGTCAAATCCCAGAGAGTTTAAGTTAATTTTTGGAGGAGTGGGAATCCTAAACGGTGATGCCTGCAGAGTGATGATAACTGGGATGTAATCAGAACCCACATCGCCACCAGGGAAGACCCTGCAGTGGTAGAGGTCACAATCTCTATTGGTCAAGACTATGTCAGGTGTCCCTGGTCGGTGGCCTACAAATGTCTTAAAAAAGGGACCTTGAAAGGAGAGGTGTCTTGCTGACATGATATTAAATAACTGCTTTCCTTTTAATTCACCTCGTTGATTTCCTACTCCACAATTGAAAAGTGCAGGATGATGGGCATTAAAATCACCAGCTAGGAGCGTGGGAACATTTCTACTAAGTAACCCATGCAGAGGGATAGAGGCTATATATGACTGCCGAGGAGGGAAATATGAGGTCGTTAGTTCCACAGCAAGAATGTTGTCCTCATCAAAATGAATGGAGCGAAAGACATGCCCTATTTTAACTAGGATGGCCACTCCACTGAAGGGCCCTCTCGATTTCTCTATAGTATAATACCCACGTAACTTAATATGTTGGTCTTCCCTTGCAGCTGTCTCATTAAGGAGGATGATATCAGGGTTGTGGTTACACAATTCAACCTCAAGGAGGAAACGGTTATTAAAGAAATGTTTTATATTAACTTGAACAATTTTTATTCCCATTAATGCCTCTTGTTCGCATATTTTTGTTGTCTTTAGGTAAGGTTCCAGTACTACGAGTGCTTCGTCTTTCCCTGCCCATACTCTCCCTACTTGATTCATCAGAGAAAGAAGAGTAGTTTTGAGTAGTTTGTTGCGTACTGACCACGTCTAAGTCTTCACTGCAATTGGAGACATCTAAAGAATCATTAGAGTCTTCTGATTGAAGAGGTGTGGTACATCCATGTACTGGCCTCAAAGATTCTCCCAGAGGGGGACACATTGGTTGCTCCAAATGAGAGTTCGTCCAATCCATAAAATTATTACGTGAAGGTATTTGTATAACAGGGTCAGCTTCAGTAGCGGTATTTTGAGCACCAATGTCTGGTGCAGGTTCATTGGTAGTTAATACTGGAGCATCTGGCGTTGAAACAGGTTCTGTCAATACAGTAGTAGTGGAAGTGAAGGAAGGTTGCTCATGTATGGGAATTGTGGTGGGCACATACGTCCTATCTTGAGGCGGTTGATCCATAATCAACTGTACATTATGTGGAATACGTATGGGAGGAAACCCATTTTCCACTAACAAGTCATTGAATATGGAGGTACAGAGTTTAATATTGTTACCAGCAATCTCCTTGGCCATCATGAACAGAAAAGGACCTCTCTCTGCCTCAGAGGATCCAGGTGACTTAGGTAGTGGTGTTGACTCTGGAACTTGGGACACAATAGGGGAAGACTGGGGCACTGCAGGAGGGACAGTATTCCAAACATTGGCACTGGCAGAGGTGGCTGGAGGAGGCCCACCATATCCAGGGAGGTTTGGAAATGATGCTTGAGACATTGTTGGAGGTGCTTGAGTAGTGGGTTTCGCAGAAGTTGCCTGCTTCTTAGCCTCTAGAATTTTCTGAATTGCATCTTTCCTAGCACGACAGTTTGGGGAAACAGCATGATGTTTCCCATGGCAAATGACACACTTGGGGTTATTTTTATTATCACAAACTTTGAAAAGATGCTCACCAGAGCATATACTGCAAACAGGTGTTTGTTTGCTACATTTATTTGAAGTATGTCCAAACTCATAGCATTTAAAACATTGCATAACATGGACATATCTCTCCAGAGATATTTGATCAGGAGGGCATCTGGTACCAGAGTATTTAAATCCATGTTGACACAAGAATTTGGCTTCATCAGGAGTTTGCAGGATCAATTTAAGTGAGAAGCGATTGCTGGAAGGCTGCGAAAATTTGTATGCCTTAAGCACTGTAATTTCTGGGTTATCGGTATTAAGGTCTGCAATAAGTTGTTCAGGAGAGCAGTCCCGCAAAAAACTACTTATCCTTGCAACAAAGACAGTCCTTTGTGCCTGATAACTCTCAGGAGGAATGGGGATAACTCCCAGAGTCTGTAATTTCTCAAGAACATCAGGTTTAAGTAATTGAAGTAATTCTTCCTCAGAAGAGAGGAGCAGAACTGCACCAGAGCTGGTCTTAAAAAGATCAACCGGTGCAACCGTGGAATTGGAGCAAATACATTGCAGAATTTCCCGATTAGATTTCAGGTTGTCTGGAACCCGTATCCGTACTCGTATGCGTGTCATGATGCCTGGGAAGGTACATCAGACACATCAACATTACCTTAAAAAAAAGTAAAACTTTCCTGCGAGTGAGACCTAGACATCCTAAGTCAGCTGACTTATGAAGGTCAGCCCCTAACGATAGCCTACCCTCGAGCAGTGAGGGGGACAGCCTACCCTCGAGCAGTGAGGGGGACAGCCTACCCTCGAGCAGTGAGGGGGACAGCCTACCCTCGAGCAGTGAGGGGGACAGCCTACCCTCGAGCAGTGAGGGGGACAGCCTACCCTCGAGCAGTGAGGGGACAGCCTACCCTCGAGCAGTGAGGGGACAGCCTACCCTCGAGCAGTGAGGGGACAGCCTACCCTCGAGCAGTGAGGGGGACAGCCTACTCTCGAGCAGTGAGGGGGACAGGGCCCAAGACAAAGATCGGCCGGATTTTAAAAAACCTCACGGGCTACCGGATGGTCAAAATGTCTTGTGTTAACTCGCCAAAGGCGAAGTTGCCGAAAAAGAAGAAGATAGGAAAGTCAGAAGGATAGCAGTGTAAAAAGTGTGTGTGTATGGGCCAGTGTAAATGTTCAGGTGGGGTAAGGATGGGGGAGGATGGGGGGATGGGAGGAGAGGGGGGAACAAGCAAGCTTATCACCGCCTTACCCTCTTGAAGGGATGGTGCTCTTGAAGGGATGGTGCTCTTGAAGGGATGGTGCTCTTGAAGGGATGGTGCTCTTGAAGGGATGGTGCTCGAAGTGACAGCAAGCAAGTTTTCCTCTCAGCTCTGGTCAAGAATTACTCAGGATAACCCAAAAACAGCTTGGGAATCAGTGTTCAGAGCAGGAGCCGAGGCTAATATATAGTCATAAAAACAAGTGCACCCAAGACTAGGCAAGACAAACGACGATGTTGGTATAATATAAACAAAGATACTCCATCATCAACTGTATTAAGACCATCACCATGCCACCACTACACTCACCATTGTTAATACTACTGGAGACACACCATAGGAAATTACCAATACCGTCGTCATCACTGGTAACTAGAAAACTACCTCTAAACATTCTTACAAAATACTGAGGCCAAGTGATCACAGATGAACCTGTCACCACCTGTAACACGGAACTGACATTGGTTGAACTTTACTGATACTGTGTATATGGACTTCAGTAAGGCTTGTGATAGAGTTCCACATCAGAGGCTATTGAGGAAAATTAAGGTACACTGAACAGGAATTTTTTTTCCTGGGTAGAGGCATGGTTGACAAATAGGCAACACAGAGTTTGTATAAATGGGGAGAAATCAGAGAGGGGAAATGTCGATGAATGGTTCAGAGAACCGACAAGTTGATAAATTAGACACATGTGCAACACTTGGGTATCTTTAATGAGGAAACGTTTCGCCACACAGTGGCTTCATCAGTCCATACCAAGGAGAATGTTGTGTTAATAGGTCTGATGCCGTGCTCCTTCCATAAGTGGATGTGACCTAGATCTGACTAGATTGGGTCATTGGCATAAGCCGGTAGATGACTTGGACTTGCCTCGCATGGGCCAGTAGGCCTGCTGCAGTGTTCCTAATTTCTTATGTTCTTATAAAACACCCCAGGCGCTTCAAGGTGAGGTATAAAATACATAATCGTATCGGTCGAATATTATTAAGTTAACAGCCTTGCAAAACGTGATTTGGGTGTCTTGAAGTGGTGGTTTATGCATTTCATTTAGATATGAAAATTAAACATAGAATACCGACACGATGGATAAACAGATGAATGCAGTATAATGCGATCATTTATTGACAACGTTTCGCCTACACAGAGGGCTTTCTCAAATCACAAACGTATCTGTTTGTGACTTGGTAAAGCCCATTGGGTGGGCTAAACGTTGTCAGTAAAGGTTAGCTTTACACTGCACTTGTGTCTATTTGTCTTTATCCTTGCCGTCCTCTTACCTCTACTGAATATTTCAGCAAGTTTATTGAAAGAATTATAAATAAAAGGCAACTGTATAGAAAAGTCAGAAGTTTGTTAATGACTCTAATGTACTTTCCGGAAGACTGAGTTTCTTGTTTAGAGAGAGGAAGTATTTTCCTGTTTGTGGTGTACTAGAACTTTATATGTGCGTTGTGTTATAGAGAATAGGAAGAAAAAATCCCCTTTGAAGTTTATCTGAATATAGAAAAGTTATATATATGTTGACAAACAAAAAATAATAAAAACTTAAGCCACTGAAATAACTCATTTGTTTACAATATTACAGAGCGCACTTGGTCTAATGAAGGGTACGCAGTATTTTGTATGCCATTATCATGTCTCCCCTAACCCTCCAGTCCTCCAGTGTCGTCAGGCCGATTTACCTTAACCTTTCTTCGTAGGACATTTCCCTTAGTTCCGGAAATAGCCTTGTTGCAAACCTTTACACTTTCTCAAATTACTTAACGTGCTTGACCAGGTGTGGGTTCCAAACTGGTGCTGCATACTCCAGTATGGGCCTGACGTACAAGGTGCACAGGGTCTTGAACGATTCCTTACTGAGGTACCGGAACTCTATTATCAGGTTTGCCAGGCGCCCATATGCTGCAGCAGTTATCAGGTTGATGTGTGCTTCCCGAGACGTGCTCGGTATTATACTCACCCAAAGATCTTTCTCCTTGAGTGAGGTTTGCAGTCTTTGACCACCTAGCCTATATTCTGACTGAGGTCTTTTTTGCCCTTCCCCGATCTTCATGATTGGGGAGGTTAAATTCGAGGAGCCAGTTGCTGGACAACCCGTCCAGCCTGTCAAGATCTCTTTGCAGTCGTCCTGCCTGATCTTCATCTGATTTAATTCTCCTCATTAACTTCACATCATCTGCGAGCAGGGACACTTGTGAGTTTATCCCTTCCATCATGTCATTCACATATACCAAAAATAACACTGGTCCTATGACTGACCCCTGTAGGACCCCGCTCGTCACAGGCGCCCACTGTGATACCTCATCACGTATCATGGCCCGTTGTTGTCTCCCTTTCAGGTATTCTCTGATCCATTGCAATGCCCTTCCTGTTATAGAAATGACCCTGTAGGACCCCGCTCGTCACAGTCGCCCACTGTGATACCTTATTACGTACCATGACTCGTTGTTGTCTCCCTGTCAGGTATTCTCTGATCTATTGCAATGCCCTTCCTGTTATATGTGACTAATCCTCTAGCTTCTGCACTAATCTCTTGTGAGGAACTGTGTCGAAGGCCTTCTTGCAGTCCAAGAAAATGCAATCAACATACCCCTCTCTCTCATGTCTTACTTCTGTTACCTTGTCATAAAACTCCAGTAGGTTAGTGACACAGGATTTGCCTACCATGAATCCGTGTTGGTTGTCGTTTATAATCTTGTTCCGTTCCAGGTTCTCCACCACTCTCCTCCTGATAATCTCCATGACTTTGCATACTATACACGTCAGTGACACTGGTCTATAGTTTAGTGCCTCGTTTCTGTCTCCTTTCTTAAAAATGAAACTATATTGGACGTCTTCCATACCTCAGATAGTCGCCCAGTTTCAAGGAATGTGTTGAAAATTGTGGTTAGCGTCTTTGCTCCTTTTCGAAGGACCCACGGAGAGATGTTCTGTCCCACCGCCTTTAAGGTATCAAGGTCACTTAGCAGCTTCTTCACCTCCTCCTTGGTTGTGTGTATTTCATCTAACACTTGTTGGTATATCCCTTGTTGGTGTACCCCTCTGTTCTGTCTTCCCATAGTTTTTTCTGTCTCCACTGTAAATACTTCCTTAAATCTCGTCTTGAGCTCCTCACATGCTTCTTGGTCGTTTCTTGTGAGCTCCCCACCTTCTTTCCTCAGCCTGATTACCTGGTCCTTGACTGTTGTCTTCCTCCTGATGTGGCTATGCAAACGTTTCGGGTCAGACTTGACTTTCGATGTGATGTTGTTTTCGTACAGTCGCTGGGCCTCTCTTCTTATCAGTGCATACTCGTTTAATCTCTATTTTCCTGGGTCCTTTGCCTTCTGTAATTTTTCCATTCCCTAGTGCACTTAGTTTTTGCCTCCCTACAAGGGTAAACCAAGGGCTCGTTCTGGTCTTCCCATTATTTCTGCTGCCCTAGGAAACAAAACTTTCTTCTGCCTCCTTGCATTTTGTTGTTACATAGTCCATTTCGTTTACTGACTCTCCTTCCAATTCTCTTTCTCATTGAACCTCCAGCAGGAAGTTCCTCATACCTGTGTAGTCCCCCCTTTTATAGTTTGGCTTTTCCCATTCTACTCCTGTTACCCTTTCCACTTGTAACTCTAGTATGTATTCAAAGCTCAGAACCACGTGATCACTAGCTCCAAGGGGCCTCTCATATGTGATGTCCTCAATGTCCGAGCTTCTCATTGTGAACACAAGGTCCAGTCTTTCTGGTTCATCCTCCCTTCTCTCTCTGGTAGTCTCCCTAACATGTTGATGCATGGGGTTTTCCAGTACCGCATCCATCATCTTTGCTTTCCATGTTTCGGGCTCCCCATTTGGCTCCAGGTTTTCCCAATCAATCTCCCTGTGGTTGAATTTGCCCATAACCAGTAACTTTGCTCTACTTGAGTGAGCTCTTCTGGCCACCTCAGCTAGTGTGTCCACCATTGCTCTGTTGCTCTCTTCATATTCCTCTCTTGGCCTCCTGCAGTTCTGTGGTGGTTAATACATCACTGCAATGACTACCTTATGTCCCCCAGACTGAATTGTACATACTATGTAATCCCTTTCTCCAATCTCCTCCATTCCTTCCATTTCCTCAAATCCACTTCGGTTTTTAATGAGCAGTGCAACTCCTCCTTTCCCTCTTCTCCTTCTATCTTTTCTCAGGATCTGATACCTGGGTGGGAAGATTGCGTCTTTAATAGTCCCAGTAAGTTTCGTTTCTGTGACTGCTATGATTCTTTCATGTCATTCCTCATATTTATTCGTTATTCCATCGTTGTTCGTATACCAAACCTTCAACTTCTTTTCTAAAACTGTGGTCCGGGGAGAATGGTGGGGTTAGGGGAGCGGGAGCCCTTTCAGGGACCTATGGGGTTTTCTGTGGGGGTGGGGTTTGTGATGAGGGGTGGGGGAATAGGGCCTATGAGGGGTTGCTGTGGGGTTGGGGTTGTAATGAGGGGTGGGGCAGAGGATACAGTGTGTGGGTTTTGGTTTAGATAATTCGGTTGCATTGGGGTTGCTATGGATGGATTCCTTCTGTGGGTGGTTCTGGAGGAGGTTGTGTTTGCTCTTCCACCTGGGTCTGGGTTTTCCTGCTCATCTCCGTCATTGCCTCTCGTTCCTCCTTGCGTCTTTGTACTCTCTCTCTTTCAGTATCTTCCTTTCTTCTTGTGTTCTGTCTCGGTTGAGGTACACTTTTCAGTACTCCGGTTTCTCCCTTAGTTGTGCTTTCTCCTGCAGGATCCTGCTTCGAACTGATTCTGCCTTGAAAATCACTTTGACTGGCCGTTTTTTCCCTCTTGCAAACTAACCAATTCTCGAAAAATTTGTCACCTAGGTCATGTTGTCCTCTCTACAATTGCTTTCATGATACTTTCAATCGCTTTTTTCTCCTCCTGTTTTCTTGCTTCATAAGTTTTCCCTTCAACTTCTTGGAGCCTGTAGAAAAAAACTGACCTCTCCCTCTCCCTTTCGTCCTCCCACATTATTTCCCTTTGAATCCCCTGAGACGATGTAGCTCCTGCCATTGAAGCATTCCTTCCTTCAATCTCTTCCCTAGCTGATGTCCCTGTGCTCAGTGGTCTGTCTTTTTTCCTGTTCAGCTGTTCCTGAGCACTGCAGTTGTCTCTTAGAGCCTCTGCATATAGCTTAGCTCCTTCATTGTCTTCAGTCCCCTCATTTGTTCTTGATGTGCTCCTCGTCTTTTCCCAGGTTCTATGTGGGTCTGATAGGGCCTTCACATACAGTATAGCTCCTTTGCACCCTACAGTCCCCTCGTCAATGACTGATGTAGCAGTTCCTGATGTCATGACTGTACTGTTCTTTGGTTCTTTAGGCTGTTTCAGATTTTTTAGTTATAAGCTCTGTAGCACTGTATCTTAGCTTCTGCTCCTATGGCTTGTAGCTCCCATTTTCTGCTCTCTGCAGCTATCCTCTCCTTCATTTTCTTCCCAAGCTCTTCTAGTGTCCTTCCCCACTCTTCGTCCTTTTTTGTGAGCTCTGCCTCCCAATCTTCCCTCCCAGGTGCATCCGCCAGTCCCCTGGTTCTCCATCCTGCTCTTTGGTAACCCATTTTTCTTACCATAGAAAGAAGTGCTTATGTACTTTCAGGAGTGAGTGCATGTGTGTGTGGGGGGGTGTTTGTTGTAGGGAGGGAGAGGGGGTAGGAAGGGGAGAGGATAAAGTAGGAGGGGACAGTGGCAGAAGGGGAGAGGATGGAGGAAGGTTAGGGGTACAAGGAGAGAGGGGAAAGAAAGTGAGGGAAAAACAAGGGGAGAGGAGGGAGAAAGGGAGGAGGAGAAGGAAGATGAAGAGGAAGAAGAAGAGGAGAGAGGGAGAGAGAGAGTGGGAGATATGTAGAGGATGGTTGGATCACCTAGCATGTAATTCAGAAGTGTGTGTGTGTGTTAGTTACATTTTGTCCTAGGCACGTAATTGACTAGGCCTGTTGCATGTATGTGTATGTGGTGTAAGAACACTGAAATGTTTCTGCCCTGTTCTACCCTGCTCTTTGGTAACCCATTTTCTTACCATGAAAAGTGTTAGTACTTTCAGGGTGAGTGCATGTGTGTGTGTGTGTGTGTGTGTGTGTGTGTGTGTGAAGGCAGGTGTTTGTTGTTGGGAGGGAGGTAGGGAGGGAGGTAGGGAGGGGGACAGGGATAGAGAGTGGGAGTTAGGACAGTGGCAGAGGGGAGAGAGATGGGGGAAGGTTAGGGGGTACAAGGATAGAGGGGGAAAGGCAGTGAGCGAAAAGCAAGGGGGGAGAGGAGAGAGAAAGAGGAAGAGGAGGAGAAGGAGAAGGAAGATGAAGAGGAAGAGGAAGTGGATGATGAAAGAGAGAGGAGTGTGGGGGAGTATATGTGGTTAGGATCAGCCTTTACAGTGGTGGTAAGGGTTCGTGTACAAATGTGTGTATGCACAAAGTATGTTCTCACATGCTCTTGTGCATGTGAGGCCTAGTAGACGTATGTGTGTGTATGTGTGTTTGTAGATAGTTATTCTTTTCCTAATCTCATGGTGTCCCATCTTCAAAAATAACAAAATAACAATACCATGACTGGAACAATACACAAATAACCCGCACATAGGAGTCTAGCCTCCAAAAATTCCATATACAGATTGCTCAGTAAGGGGGACAATGGATTACCCATCGCCATTCCCTGTTTTTGAGAATAGTATTTCCCTCAAACTTTTTGTTTATGTAAATTGTGAACAAGGGGCCCAACACTGACCCCTGCGGAACTCTGCTCATGACGTGCCCCCACATTGATTTCTCCCCATTTATGCAAACTCTCTGCTGCCTATTTGTCAATCATGGCTCTACCCAGGAAAAAATTTCTCCCCTATTTCGTGTGCAATATTTACTCAATTTATTTGTTTCATTTGAAGAGCGATAATCCCGTATGGGTCATACACAGCCTTGTGGAATGTGAGGCAACCAGAGTCGTTCATATTAACTTCCGGTGACACTCTTATGTTAACAACAGCTAACAGATCCCCCCCTTCCTGCTCCCCTCTATCTCTGTCTCCCCATTCCCCTTTCTTGTCTGTCTGTCTGTCTGTCTGTCTGTCTGTCTGTCTCTCTGTCTGTCTCTCTGTCTGTCTCTCTGTCTGTCTCTCTGTCTGTCTCTCTGTCTGTCTCTTCGTCTCCCTTCTGTCTCTCTGTCTTCTCTGTCTGTCTCTCTGTCTGTCTCTCTGTCTGTCTCTGTCTGTCTCTCTGTCTCGTCTGTCTGCTCTCTCTTCTCTTCTCTCTCTCTCTCTCTCTCTCTCTCTCTCTCTCTCTCTCTCTTTCTTTCAAACTTTTTTTGTACAAATTTATATCTTTCATGTTGCTGGATTCTGCTTTTCCCTTTCCTGTTACATAGTATTTAGAATCTTTACTCAACTCCATCGTTCATCTTCTGTAAGGATTTGCATTAGTTTTTATTTCATATTTTGAGTAAGATCTTTACTTCATAAACAAACATACTTGTAGGGCTATTTATATTTCTGAACATTCATTTATATAAATTAAAAACCTTCTCTAGGAAAGTTTGGATCACATGGCAACTCATTATTGGTACTCATTCACGACTACACTTTTCCTTTTATTATAATTCTCATTTTTCTCTCAAATAAAAAAATCTATCATTCATTGTAAAAGTTTGCCTTTTATGTTTTACATTTTCCAGATTTGCCTTTGATGTGGAACTCTGCCCAAAGCGCTAGCAAAATTTAAATAAATGCAGTCTATTTCCATTTCGTCTTTGAAAAATTATCCTATTATGTCAAAGAAGCTTAAAGGATTTAATATACTGGAATATGCTGATCAAAAACCTATTTACTCCTCAGCATTTCTTTGCTATCCAAGCGTTTTATCCAATTTCTCTAATGGCTTTCAGCAGTAAGTTCACCAATAACGTTTGTCACTGACACAGCCTTCTAGGTAAAGGATCCTGATCTTTTATAAAGTGGCCCTATGTGCTATTTTCCATCTGTCCACCACTTGTAGTGTAATCTTAAATATTTTCCAGTGAAGACTACTTGGTTCGTCCTTATATTTATTTAGGACCAATAGTGCTATCTCGTCTAGTCCTGTTGACTTCTTGTCTGTATCCAGTAGTAGCTTCTCGACCTCATCTTCAGGTACTCTTTTTTATTTATCAGGAATATTTTCTGACACTGGTCTATATCATATGATCACCCACTAAATGACTACTCGAGAGAATCGTAAAAGATTTTACATTAGTCGATTAAGGCCTTGCTATCAGATCACTGCAAATCAACTTATTCAGTGTGGACGAGCCTTAAATTATCTTCACGGATGCAGGTTAGCATGGGGAGGGGGGTGAATGCGCGTTCCTGGGTCATTCACCTCTATGAATACAAAAATTAGCTGCATCCTCATCTGACACCGATGGCAGGAAAAGGCGATTTCTAAGTGAGAGAGTCACTCGTCATTGGATATTTCATTATCTTCCATATTTGACTGACTGTTTAGGGGTATAAGTTAACAACATCTATGGGTTCCATATTTATAATCTCACACATTTCCTACCTTGATTCTGTGACTTTATTTTCTTCCATAATTCACTGTTTTTGTCTTTCACACTTACTTTTTTGAGCATAAACTTGAATAAAATCTTTGGTTCTGCGATAATCCTTCCCACTATTTCCTTTACAAATTTTATTTGCTCCTGTCTCCTAACCTTTCTATATTAATTTCTGTCATGTTTAAACCTCTGGTCAGTCGCTGGGTTGGCACATTTTCTACTGAGTCCCAGTGTTTCTTCTGTACCTCTGCAGCTCCCTTCCTTTATCATGAATTTTTATATGATGTTTCTCATCATTGGCATAAATCGATTAATACAATTTTCATATATTTTGCAGAGTTGTATACCTTTCCTTCTTATAATCTAGCTGTTATTTTCTGCGCTTCTCTTTTTCTTCCATAAGTCATGTTTAGTAATATATATATTTCCATTTGAACATGATCACTCTTTCCAGGTGGGTTTGGATAGTTTATGTTGAGAATTTCTTTGCATTTTGTAGTGAATTAAAGACGGTGTATTGTCTTCTCTTATTCAATTTTATTTGGATGTTTCGCTGCGTAAGAGAACTTATTATAATTTTAAGAGAATTTGTGGATAATTAATTAAGCGTTCTTACCTCTTAGGGTAGCAGATCGAATTTACAATAAATTCCCTTACAGAGTTTTTTTTTTAATGCTTATAGAATATTGTGTACTCCAAGTAATTAAATTCTATCCTTTCGCATTTGAAATTAATAGGTTACTTGTATGAATTTACGAATGTTTTTTTTTTTTTATCTTTCTTATGGATTTCTACTTCTAGAAATACATGATTTGTTGTTTGGATTTTCATTTTCGTAGCTTTAAGTGTTTTTTTTTTTATCAAATTTGATAGGCTTTTAAATTTTTTCTGCCCCTTTTTCGTCTTCAAACTGAGAAAAACTCAAATCCTACATCTGAGAGATGTATTTCTCACAGCACATGTATATGTGTAAAGTTTACTCTAATCTCTATTTTAGGGATTAAATTATTCTTGTTTGACGGTGAAAAGGTTGCAAATAACAAACAAACCATGTGCTACCACATTATGAATGTAATTTTTGTTTTACCTGGTTTCAGGCACATAGTATCAGCCTTCTTCTCGTTGATATTGTCCCTGGTGTATTTTCTGAAAATTATACCACATACAAACTTTATGAATAAGATTGTTTGTAGGTTGGTTTCCTTTATATTAATGAGTTTATTATGTATTCAGTGTTCGTTTACTTGAGAAACCACTGAACAGGAAGGAATTGTTCTATTATTCTTCAGAAAAAAGTGGGTTTTTTTTCTGCTGCGAATTAATGTACTTTCATCTTCTACTTTTACAGTTGTCTTCTGATATGTTGGTACAGTCTTCAAGTTTCCTCGTGGCTTTAACTCTTTTTAATAGTTGCTCATTAAACATGAGTGAAAATAAGTAGCATCGGCCTGCTCTTATCTTTCCATAATTTACCAATATATCTCTACACTCCTATAGGAACTTTAATTTTTAAACTATCTAGACATTTGAATATGCCACTGCTCTCGCACATTTCCTCATATTATATTTCCCAGTGCAACCAATGAAGTATGACTGAGTTTTTCCTCTTAACATTTTTTTTAATATCTTGTGGTTGTTTAACATTGCTCTCTAATTCCTGAGTTTATGGTAACAGGGGTCTTTTTTTTTTTAACTCATCATTTTATTTCTTAATTTCTCGTTTTGTTTCACTACACTTGCTTAGGTTTCCAATATCTTGCATTTGATGGAATCTCTCTACCCTTGCTGCACTATTTTTTGTTTGGTTTATCTGGTTCTGAACTCTCAGTTTTTAGTTTCGTTCATGTTCCTTCTTTTATCTCTTCATTTTATTTACCTGGGCTGTTAAATCACATTCTTTTTCTTGAGAACCCATTGATTTTTGTTAGCTTGACGAAGCACGAAGTTCTTGAACTGCTGTTTTCACATGTTATTATATTTATTAAGTCTTTGTTCTTTCTAGTTAATTTATAGTTATTTTAGTGATTATATTTACTTTGCATCTTGTTGCTCAGGCTTTCAATCAAATACTGATTATCCTCAAAACCTGAGATATCATTATTAGGCTTTTATTTGCCTTTAATTGTTTTGCGTAATTTCTGTGTCAGATTTCAAACTAAGTGACGTCTGCAGATTGCTCAGCGAACACTTAATAATGACAATCGCAATTTTTTAGTGTTCTGGCTGAGTCTAAATTGGGGTAATGTTCACTTGTCGAATAGGTTTAATTTTCTCCCACTAAAACTAGGGTTGTTCTACTATAAACATGGTATTCCACTTAAACTGGGTAGCTCCACTAAATACAAAATAGTACCACTTAAAATATGAAGCCTTAATGAGAGCATAGTGATCCCAATAAAAGCATAGTACCACTAAAGTCGTAGACGTCAACCTAAAAGCATAATATCCCTCTTAACTCACGGTATCCCACCTCTTAACTCACGGTATCCCACCTCTTAACTCACGGTATCCCACTAACAACATGGTAGTACCGCTAAAAATAAAAACGAAACAAGTGATTGACAGGTTGCGTCTCTAAATATCTTTGACAGTCAGTGCTGTCACTTTACTAACCACACGACAGATAAAATGAAGAAATAAAAGGGAAAACAATATATATAAGTGAACTATGGGTGCAACTAACATGGAGGTTGAGCTCAAGGTTGGAGGTGGCGTGCAGGGTTGGAGGTAGTTTGCCTGGAAAGGGAGTGGGCGCTGAATGGATGTCTAGGGCAATTGGTGCAAATTGCTGGATAGACAAGTACTACAAAGAATTTGTGGTTCCATTCACTGACAACTGGGACAATTTCCATGACAAACATTCATTGATGGGTTACATCTCTCTGGGGCAGAGGTAGTAATGTTAGCAAAACTTTGTTGAGGGAGCCGTTCCTGAGTTGTTTAGGACGTTAAACTGACAGAAGATAGAGGCTTTGGTGAGTTTGTGTTGTGCGTGTGTGCGTGTGTGTGTGTATGTTTGTGAATGTGTTTTAGTTACCATTTTGTCCTAGGCACATGTCGATTAGACACTAGGCCTGTTGTATGTATGTGTGTGTGTACGAAACACTTCGAAATGTTTCGGCCCCGCTGGGAATTGAACCCGGGCCCTCCGTGCGTGAAGCAAGAGCGCTAGCCACCATGCCATCGGGGCGTGTGTGTGTGTGTGTGTGTGTGTGTGTGTGTGTGTGTGTGTGTGTGTGTGTGTGTGTGTGTGTGTGTGTGTGGGGAAAACAAACAGGTTGCAGCACGAGGGGAAAAAAAGCGAAAAATTGATATGACACTCTCAGGAAATATTCAAAACACATTGTTCAATATTTAAGTTACTAATAAAAGCAAAGGAATTGGTCAACAAGGAGGGAAGTGAAAGACTGATACCCTTAAGTTCTACTAATAGAACTTAAGTGAACACTAGAAATAAAATAGATGAGCTGAAATTAATTGCATGTGCAGGAAGCATAAATATTATTGCTATAACAGAGACCTGGGTCAACCTGAAAGATAGAGAAATACCTTGTGAATGCCACATACAAGACTATAAATTATTTCACACTGATAGGGTCAACAAGAAGGTGGTGGAGTGGCGACGTAAGTCAGAGATAATTTAAACTGTTGCATTAGACAAAATATAAAAGTGGAAGTGATGGACATTGCATCTATTTGGCTACAGTTTCTTGAGGGACGTGATAATCTAATTTTGGGTGGGATTTACAGGCCTTCAATTCTCAATAGGGAACGTGGTAAACTTCCATGAGACGAAATTACTAAGACATTTAAGATATGAACGTGGTGTTATTGGGGAGATTTTAATTTCGGTCAAATTGACCTTCGCAATTTAGTAGGAAATCTTGAGTCTAGCAACTTTCTTAATACGATTCAGAATTGTTTTTAAAACAGTGTGTGACAGATCCAACTAGAGAAAACAACCTGCTTGAGAAAAGTAATCACAAATCACTCAGTTTCAACATCTCATGGAATTGCCTAAATAACTACAATCAAGTTAAAGTTCTTGATTTTCGCGTTAACGATGTTGTGAAGCCGAGACATTAACTGGGTCGAGTCCCTTGAGGTGAATTGATAAGTCGGGTATGTGGCAGGCAGGTAGGTGACGATGATTGTCAGTATGACATTATTCAAGGCATAGTTCAAGCTGCTTAGGCAATATATGTTCCAAACAGGGAAATTAGACTCTACATGGATAAACAATTGATTATAACATCTCATGGGTCAAAGAGAGGCATTTAAAGGATAATCAAACGAGGAGAAGGAAGCCTAAGAAATAAATATATTCTATTAAAGAGAGAAATCAAACGATGAATAAGAAAAGTCAAAAGAGATTATGAAATTAAAATCGCAAGGGAATCGAAGACCAGCCAAAAGGTTTCTTTCAAACCCACTTAAAGTTGTTCAGGACAGCTGTCAGTGACAAAGAAATGTGTACAAACTTCAACACTTCTTTCCTTCCAGTTTTTACGCAGGAAGATACTATAGAAATTACATTAATATCAATTACATAGGTCAGGAGGAAAATAAGTTACTAGTGACATTGTTCTCAGACAGATAGATTAAATGCAAACAAGTCACCGGTCCTGATGAAATGTTCTCAAGGGTTATAAAGGAATATAAGGATAAACTTATCTAGTCTTTTCAACATATCTACAGACTGGTATACAGCCAGATAAGTGAAAAATGGCAAATGTGATACCTGTCTACAAAACAGCATAACGGTAGGTCGTTAGCTTCGAATTATAGACCAGTTAGCCTAACCTCCATTGTAGGAAAATTGATGGAATCAATTATTGCCAAGGCTATTAGAAGCCACCTTGAAAGGCGTAAATTGATCAATGAGTCTCAGCACGGTTTTGCAAAGGGGACGTTCTTGCCTTACGAATTAACTAACTTTTTCAACAAGGTGTGGTTGATAGATAGGTAACTGTTTGCATACATGGGGAGAAATCAGAGTGGGGATGAGTCACAAGCGGTGTTCCACAGGGGTCAGTACTGGTCTTTTTGTTGTCAAAATATACATAAACGATATAGATGAGGGAATAAATAACGACATAAGCAAGTTTATATAACACTAAACAGGCCATCAGATTCATTCTGATGAGGACACTAGAGTGCTATAGGAAGTTCTGAACAGACTGTTTCAGTGGTCGGAGTAGTGGTAGATGCAGTTTAATGTAGATAAATGAAACGTTGAAAATCTGAGAAAAGTAAATAACAAAGGGCACTTACAAACTGAATAATGTAGATCTCAGTCACTCTGAATGAAAAAAAAAATAGGAGTTCTGGTTAGCATTAATCTAAAGCCAAGACAACAGTGCATAAGTGTTCGCAATAGAGCAAATAGAGTTCTTGGCTTTATATCAAGTAATATAAATAATGGGAATCGTCAGGTTATACTTCAGTTTTATATATCTTTGGTTAGGCCTCATTTAGATTATGCTGCGCAGTTCTGATCACCGTATTACAGAATGGACATAAAAGAACTTGAAATACTACAAAGAATGAAGACAAAGCTGATTCCATATTTCAGAAATCTTTCCTACGAGGATAGAGTGAGGGCACTATATCTGCACTCTCTGGAAAAGCGTAGAATTAAGTGGAACCTGACTGAGGGGAGTAAATGGAAGACGAGAATAGATAAAAGGGGATACAAATAACGTGCTAAAAATACGTACCCTACACAGGACTCTCAAAAATGGGTTTAACTAAGAAAAAAATTATTTAGAAAAGATATTGGAAAGCAATGGTTTGGTAATGGAGTTGTGGATGAGTGGACCAAACTTTCTGAGTGGCGTCACAGAAGCGAAAACCTTGAGTAGCTTTAACTATATGCTGTGAGTTGGACCTGCCTAGCATGGGACAGTATGCCTGCTGCAGTGCTTCTCCTTGCTTATGTTGTTAATATAGGGATGGAGGAGATGTGCAGGGATGGATGTGGTGTGCAGGTATGGATGTGGTGTACATGTATGGATGTGGTGTACAGGTATGGGTGTGGTGTGCAGGGATGGGTGTGGTGTGCAGGGATGGGTGTGGTGTGCAGGGATGGGTGTGGTGTGCAGGGATGGGTGTGGTGTGCAGGGATGGGTGTGGTGTGCAGGGATGGGTGTGGTGTGCAGGGATGGGTGTGGTGTGCAGGGATGGGTGTGGTGTGCAGGGATGGGTGTGGTGTGCAGGGATGGGTGTGGTGTGCAGGGATGGGTGTGGTGTGCAGGGATGGGTGTGGTGTGCAGGGATGGGTGTGGTGTGCAGGGATGGTTGTGGTGTGCAGGGATGGTTGTGGTGTGCAGGGATGGGTGTGGTGTGCAGGGATGGGTGTGGTGTGCAGGGATGGGTGTGGTGTGCAGGATGGGTGTGGTGTGCAGGGATGGGTGTGGTGTGCAGGGATGGGTGTGGTGTGCAGGGATGGGTGTGGTGCTGGTTAAGAGTGTGATACATGAAGTCAGTGTAGGTTGAGGAATGGATGCAGGGTTGGAGATGAGTCTGGATGTGAGGGTGGACCAAGGTGCTGGAGTGGGTGATGCGTGGAGGTATGGAGGTGGGTCTAGATGTGGGGGTTAGTCTAGGTGTTAGTGTGTCTTCATGTGGTGATGAGTCTGGGTGGAGGTGGGTGATGATGTATGTGGTGATGAGCCTGAGTGTGGAGGTGGGTGATGATGTATGTGGTGATGAGCCTGAATGGTGAGGCGGGTGATGATGTATGTGATGATGAATCTATGTGTGGAGATGGGTATGATATATGAGGTGATGAGTCTGGGTGTGAAGCGTGGGCAGTGATTTCTTTGGTGGTAAGTCTTGAAGAGGTGGTGTGAAGGGGGCGTGGTGTACTCGCTAGTTACTCATCTAGTTGTGGTTGCAGGGGTCGAGTCATAGCTCCTGGACCCGCCTCTTCATGATTTTTACCATCCTTTCCTTAAAGCATGTATGGAACCGCCTCCACTACATCGCTTCCCAAGCATTCCACTTCCCGACCACTCTATGACGGGAAGAAATACTTCCAACACCCCTGTGATTCATTTGAGTCTTCATCTTCCAACTGTGCCCCCTTTGGCTGTGTCCAATCTCTGGAGCATTCTGTTCTGTCCACCTTGTCTATTCCCCCAGTATCTTGTATGTCGTTATCATGTCCCCCTATCTCTCCTGTCCTCCGGGCGTCAGGTCGATTTCCTTTAACCTCTCCTGAGGACATACCCCTTAGCCCGGGGACTAGTCTTTTGAAACCTTTCCTTAATCTAGCTTCTTTACGTGTTTGGGTAGATGTGGGTTCCAAACTGGTGCTGATACCCCAGTGGGGGCCTGAGTACACAGTGTGTGTGTGTGTGTATTTAATTGTAATTACCAAATTTTTTGGTTGCAGGGGTCGATTCATAGCTCCTGGCCCTGCCTCTTCACTGGTCGCTACTATGTACACTCTCTCCCGCCCCAAGAACTTTATCACCCCTCTTCTTAAATCTATGTAGGGATACTGCCTCCACTACATCACTCCAGTGTGTGTGGGTGGGGTGATGATAAATGGGGGGGATGAATACCCAACATTTATGCCGTAATAGATGCTGGGTTGAAGGTGAGGCGGGACCTTGGGGAAGAGAGAGTCGCCCCCCTCACAGAGAAGAGACCTAATAGCCCTAGGCATTTCCACTCAGATCATTTGCGTTGCGTTAGATGATCAGTGTGGGGGTGGATGGTGGGGTGGATATTTTTATCCTAGGCAGAATAACACTGACTCAAACTGCTACAGAAGCACTCGCAAGACATCAGCAGTCCTCCAAGATTTATTTTTATATAATCAAAACCAAGAGCTAAACCCACTAGAGTCATACAGCCCAAGATTTACGATATTAAGAAATATTGTTTATCATTTAATTTTCCCTCATTTCTTAACTTATTCTGATTTCGTCATTTCAGACTCCAGACTCCCATACTCGTATCTTAAGAGTGTGAAAAAAAATAACATTGAGGCCTGATCTAGTACAAGGCCTCAGGAGTGATGGTTTCCCCTCAGTCAGCTTGCCACAAATGTTTTTTTGCATAAAAACGGCGATTTCCAGACCCCTGCCACTTCCAGTGAGATGGCACTTAAAACTGAGATTACAAATTTGTGATATACACATCCAATAAACTCCCCCCTGGGACGTGGCACTCACGACGGAGACTACACAACATATGTAACATTTCCGCAGACCCAGTGTCAATGTCAGACGCGGGCACTCTTTGAGGCCAAAAGGCGCGTGTGACACCCCTGCAGACTTATTTCATTGTCAGAGCAGTATCACTTAAAACTAAGACTGTCCAGCACGTAGGGCACCCCCAAACCTCCCGGGGTGCTGGCACTAAAAACAGTGCACCCCCTCCTCCAACCAATACAGTGTAATATTTTTAATCTAGGCAAGATTACATATAGGTAAGCTACAATATCCAAATTGTATTAACTAATGAATGATTCCGTCATCGTGGATACACCAAATTTTTCTTGAAACGTTGTTAACCCCACGCACAACTGAGATCGATACCTATTTTCTTCATCGTGAGATCTGGAACTTATCTTCAACCGTGTATTGTATATCTGATGAATAAAGTCCTATCATAGATTCCTTGTTAAGTTTTTTCCCAAAGATTAATTATGACTGAACTTTATGTTAATTATGGTATTGAAATGAATTTAAAATAATGATTCTTAGTTAATATTTCATTATGTTTAGACAATTTTCTTCTGGGAAAAAGATAGGTACACTATGCACCCTGAGAAAGCAATAAGTTTAGCTTCTGTAAGCAATGTAGGGGAAAAAACCAATTTTTTTCTGGTTTTCTTAAAAGAGAATTAATGATACAACGTTGAGGAAATATTAGTCGCTATACGACTAAATAGTGACTGTGCAAATAAATGTTTAATGAATGAGATTCAAAACTGTGTCGACCTTAGGTCTGTCCTTTCTAACCCCACCTAGTGAAGAAATCATAGATTGAATACCCACATACTCTGCTCCAAGATGAGAATCATGGAACTCCATATCCATCAAGAACTGCAAGAAATTCCTATCACTTGCTTTAAAAATTATATGGAGATGAAATCTGAAACAAGAGTCATCCCACTGTAATTAAAGGCCCCAGATGAAACTCCACTCCAAATGCAAAATCCTGTAGACCGATTGCACCGACGTCACACATTAAAATCTTCATAATTATAATAATGTATAAATTTTATGCTAATGTAATAAGTGGAAAAGAGGGATTATATTTAACTTTTAAACAACTAGAAACCAAATAGTAATAGTGAACAAAGTAAATCAGGGGCTGTTTCAGTGAAAATCTATGTTCCCCAAGGGGAATACTTCCCCAAATTCCTTTTCATTCTCACATGTGAAAAGACGGAGATATAAATTACAGCCCATTTTCATCCTTTTTGGGAAACGATGAGAGTTGTGCTAATTTAGACGCAGCAAATTTCCTAGTTGAAAAAACCAAGTCTTTCCCGTGGGTCAAAAACAACGCTATTCACTGATGACAAATTTGATCTAATCCTCTATGAAAATTTTGAGGAAATAAATACTGGAACGGAATATGAAACAAACTCAAAGCACTCAAGAGAGAGTGGAAGATTAATGTCAGGACTTAGTAGTCAGAAGATCTCCAATTGTTATTATCTCTACCGCAAGGCAAAAGATAAAACATACTCTAAGAGACAACTAAAATTTAAAAGAAATTACCAACAAATTCCTTATTGTCTTCAATAAGGAACTGGGGATTTTCCCCAAATCACTTGTTTATCAGCCATGCTGTGGGGATACCAGACAAGGTTGCACCAGTAGCCGGGCGCTGAAGCCATCAACCAGGAGACCTGGGCTGAGACCCAGCCACACGGGCGATGATTCTCAAAATCGTCTTCAGGTAAATTCGCAAAATTTTTAGATGACCAAGCAATATTTTAGTATGACCAAGCAATAGTTTCAGTATGACCAAGCAATAGTTTCAGATGACCCAAGCAATAGTTTCAGTATGACCAACAATAAGTACAAACAACGAAATACTATTAGTCCGGTGTAACAAAAAAATTGCCTTAAGATACTGGTTTTTTATTATTATTATTATTATTATTATTAATTTTATTATTATTATTACTATTATTATTATCAATTTTATTATTATTATTATTTTTTTTTAATTTTATTATTATTATTATTATTATTATTATAATTATTATTATTATATTCACATGCAAGAAACCAAGTCGAATGGGTGAAAGGAACTGAAGTTTTTATCAAAAGATGATCAGGGGAAAATGGAAAAAATTTACACTGCACACTGTACACTTCACTTTCACTGTACACTGCGCAGGAGAAACTAAAAGCTTTTTCTGAAACATTTATCTTCCACAAGCCCGGTCAAGCTGGTTGTATCCACTGTACTTCTACACACACCACTGTGAAATTATACGTGATCCTCACGCCTCATTGTATTCCTTTGGGACCACTATACTTGTTTTTAATGCTTCAAACGGTGCGTGGCACCCGTACACATAAGCACCATGCTTCAGTGCGATACCAGATGTCACAATACAATGCATGACTGTAGATGTCACAGTAATAAAAGATACAAAGATGGCCGAAAATAGTCCCTTACCAGGAGATGTCTCAGTACTGTCCTGCTACCAGATGTCACATTATAGTGCCTGTTAACAAGAAAAGTAACAGTAAAGTGACTGATATCACAGCATGCAAAAAAACAGTATTTGACACTCAAGTGCATAAAATTAATATACTATAGAAAACATACCCCAAAGAATGCAGAAAATGTTGCGCCTGTAAATGTGCCTGTGGTGTTTTTTTAATTAAAAAATAGTCATGAAAAGTAGAACTCATAGCATTGTGTCTGGAACAACCACAAGCAACCCACAATTTGAGGAAGAAACATTAGAGACGTTTCGACCCCTCAAGACCATTATCGGGTCGCAGCTGCGCAAATCAAGCAACCTGAAGCCTAATCCACACCACTTTACTCACGCATTACACAAAGACCCTAGAACCAGCAGAGGAATGTTGATAACTTTCCCCAACAGAGAATGCAACAACGAGTTTCTAGAAGAGTGATATTCAAAATTTTTTTCCCTATGCTCTACTGTCCGTCAAATCTCAAAAATGAATCCATTAACAGAGGTTTAAAAACTATCTGAAAATTGGATGACATCATGGTTTTCCACGGGTAATGTTCCCCCCAACCACGACATCACGCTGTCCAGAAGTAAATTTTCTTTTATCACTTCCATGAAATGAATATAGAGAGAGATTAATAAAAAGGTGACAGTTTTATTTAGAGACCTTCGCCTCACACCATCCTTCTAAATTATTCAGGCGTAAACAACAAAAAGCACAATACCGTGATAAAATACACAAATAACCCCCCCATAGGGGAAAAAGGAGTTGGAGAGTTTTGGGCCAACTTGGACCATATACAAAATCACACAGTGTGGCTGTGTAAATTATCCAAGTCGGACCGAAACGTCGTGGTAAGGGTTTTTTTGTATTGGCGTCCGGGGGGTCACCATAATAGTCCGGGAAAACTTAACAATGCTCATTGTAACCGACCTGGCTGGGTCGGGGCATTGGCTTGCCGGTGGGAGATTGGATTGTCGCATGGGCCAGAGGCCTGCTGCAGTTCCTTCTTTTTTATGTTCTTATGTTCTTATTTACGTACCATTCCCGTTCCTGTCGCTACTGAGCTTTTAGTGAAAATCTTCTAGGGCGGACCTAGAAGTCATCTAACGTTTTCTCCTAATTATGGGTTATTTAATAATCACTTGCTATCAAATTTTTATATACCCCAAACACCCCATATCTACAACTAACATTGTACCGGGAAAATTGACCCCAATCTCATCCATTGTAAGAGAGCTTACTTTTCTTGCCTGGGACACTAGATCTTACATATTGATGAAATTTTAACCCTTTTAAAAAATAATGTACTAAAATTCCAATGTAACTTAACATGGACTTGGCGTAAAGATGAAACTGTGGCATAAGCATAATTTATGGATGATTCACAGATGTTTACCAAAATACAACTTTCGAAGTACTGCGGTCCACTAGGGTTAAACAGAATATTAAAAAGTCAGAAAAGACTTCGGGGAATACAATTTTGCTAGTTTCTCACACTACCAATAATGATAACCCTAATATTACATTAGAAACAGTAAAGGGAAATTTTAAACGTTGGGCAAAAAACAAGTTAAAGTTTAGGAACATAATCTTTAATATCAACCTCACTTAAGAAAATGATACCCGACAGCAACCTCCATGACTACAGCTTCTTACGCAACATTTGTTTTGTGTGCAAGGGGGTTAGATTCCCAAAAAGCGGGGAAAGGGGTTTATAGGGGGGGTGGAGGCAAATGGTTTTTTTGGCTTGACGGGTGTTATGAGCTGTTATATTTATGAAGGTATACCGCATAGCCGGACTTGAGTACTGGGGGTGGAAAATCAGCCCCTACACTCTGAAGAAATTGGGGGGGATTTACAATTTTGAACTGGTATTGGCACCCTTTTTAGGAAAAAAATGATAGAGTGATATATATAGAATGAAACCACGAAACAAGTGGTCTTTAATCATTTACCAAACTGCGGCAGGAAAGGTTTCGACCCCACAACATTGTCTCGCCTCAAGAGGCCACAATATATGTACATGTCACCTCCCAACTGAGCCATCGATCCTCAAACATGAACCTAGTGAACTAGGCTTGTTTCATTTTCGAGGACACTCGTGGTAGTTGTATGATAAAGGATTAATTTCAGCCTCCTCCTGTTTGAATCCCCGCCTCCACAAGCAGTCTATATAGCAATAAACCACGAAACAAGTGGTTTTGAATCATTTACCAAACTGGGAAAGGGGATTCGATTTAGCATATTTCCCCCCTCAGAGGCTACAAACTTTACCAAACTGCCCCATCGATCCTCAAACATAGCCAGAGAACAAGGCTTATTTGTAGGATCGATGGCACAACTGGTAAGGTGACATGTATATTGTGTGGTTTTTAGGGGGGACAATATGACAATAGGACAATATGTGCCGGCACTGTACTTCCCATCTTCAGGACTGCCGGTTTCCATGAATCCCTTCATAAATGTTACCTTGCTTACACTCCAACAACACGTCAAGACCTAAAGACCACTTGTCTCCATTCGCTACACCCAACATGCTCAGGCATGCTTGCTGGAAGTCCAAGCCCTCGCACACAAAACCTTCTTAACTCCCTTCCTCTTTTCTCTTATATATAAAATATATATATATATATATATATATATATATATATATATATATATATATATATATATAAACTATTAGGTACCATCTCTAGAACTTTACTGGGGACCTTCATTCTCAGAGAAAATAAATGTACCTCAAGGAAAACTAAAGGTTCTCCCCGGAGCTATTTGAATATTTTCTTCTCCTCCCATCCCCTATATCTTATATTCTATATGAACGTTGACAGAAAACACAAACATGAATACATTGGTACAATACCTGAAGAGTTTACCGGAAAGTTCCGGGGTCTACGCCGCGGCCCGGTCTGTGACCAGGCGTCAAATATTATGAATCTCCAGCTCCCCCAAAAACCGGACGTGAGCCCAGTATGCAGCATGCATTTCCTTTCTGGATGGCCACGCTGAGCCGCTGGAACATGAAAGTGGCTGCCCTGGGTTCCTGGTGGTCGATGAGTCTGGAACCCTGTTCTTTAAGGAAACGTGTGATATTTTTTCCCCAAGATCCCAAGGTCTCTGATCCCACTGCGACAAATTGATACTGTTGGCTTATGTCCCTGTACTTGCCGATCTTGTACTCCTCCCTGTGATCAGAAGCTCCTCCCTGTCGCCCGACACTGTGATGGATGTAGGTGTCAGCCAGTGTCGAGACACAGATATAATCCCATGCTAAGAGCTTGCCATTCTTCCAAGGATAGGTAGTGATCCCATCTGGGCTGTTTGCTGGGTGTGGGTGTTGTTGGCTGCTAGTGATCGGGGCTCTCTCTCGGCTGGGTATCCAGGTGTAGCAAGGGTTCTCTTTATGATGTCGTTGACTTCATTGTGTCTTGCATGCCAGCCTTTGGTTTTGGAACAGTTAAGACCATGAAGACCATATTGGTCGGTTTGTGCATTGCCACAAACACACGTATATTCTGAGTAAATTGGGGCAGCAAGGCGCAGAGCGTGTTCCCATTGCTGAAATGGGAACTGTTTGGAGGAAGTCCCCGGAGTGTTGTGCACTCACAGCTTGGAGACTGGCAGTCTCCCTGCCTGATGTTACAACTCTAAGCATGTTGGCAAGCACCTTTTCAGCGATGGGGTCATCCCAACTGGACTGTTTGTAGGCCAGTGCTGCACTAGGTTTCGGTGCTGGAGCAGCAAGAGTCTCCCATGCAGTGATGACACTGGCATAGCTAGGGTCCTGTATTTCTGCTGAGTCAATGAGGTTGTCTGGAAGAATTTGTTTTATTAACTCATTTGATGCTATGGAAGGGGATAGAAAAGCTGGTAGGGCAATCTGGGAGGATTTGGTACTCCCAGCCCCCCAAGTCTGACTGGAAGTGAAGCTTGTAACCACTGTCCATCTTCGAAGGCTGGGAGCATCTGAGGAAGTAGGTAAGCTTTGGGATTGACAGACAGGCACCTGGTGAGTAGGTAGAAGGCATCATGTGTATCGATGTCTACCTTCCATCGTCCTGAGGTCTGAGATTTTTTTCTAGGATCAAATCGATTGCATTGGGCCCAAGAGGAGCACTAAGGAGAGTGCTGTTGGTTGGGTCAATGGCTCATACTCGTGGTAAAGCAGCACTAATATTTTAGATCATCTGTCGATTGGTAGAAACTATTTCACATTTGGTGGGGTTTAAAGATAGGCCCAGGCTCTCCTCATGTCTTTTTTTTTTCTGATGTCCTCTAGGAGAGATTCTGTAGTGCCAGCTAGGGGACCATCATCCAAGAACCAGATATTGAGCTCACTGGAGAGCGCTTCTGTGTCTTCCATGATGACCAGACAGAACAGAAAGGGGGGAGAGGGTATCCCTGTTGCACACCCCCACTAGAGTCAATTTCATGGTCCCCAAACAATAGTTTAGAAGTCACACTATAACACGATTCTATGAAGGGATAGAGGGAAGGAAGTGTCTAGAAACTGCTTGGAGAGCAGCATCCCTTCTGACTAAGTTGAAAGCATTGGCAAAGTCCAATTTGATCAAGGCTTTTTCATCGGACATGTTGATGTATACTGTGCTGTGTGGGCAGCTGCTTCACAGCCTTGTTGAACACCAAAAACCCAGCTGAGTTGGTTTAACATTGAGGCAGCATCTTGACTCACCATTCTTATGTAGCCTTGGCGACAAGGCGCCGAATAGTGTTGCCCACTGCATTGGGCCTGATTCCCCCATCCTTTTTCCGGAGGGCACACAGTGAGGCACCAAAGAAAGGGGGTCTAACGGCCTCTGGGACACTGCCAGCCAGGCACACATTGGAAAATTTGGCGAGTTCAGACAGCAACCTCTCTGATACCTCACCAAGTGCTGGAATGAGCATTTATTTTAGGTATTGTGGCCTTAAACCGGTGAAACGTTAGGTGTCCTGTTGCTGGCATTTGAGCAGAGGTTGTTTGTCGCCCTAGGGGGAGACAGACGAGGTTGTCATCTTTAGGGAATACATTTATTGCCCTAATATATGTTTCTAGTGACTTGTCCCTCCTTGGTGGGGCAGCCAAACAAGCATTGCCAAATAGCAGTAGGTTGTGCCAGGATCCGTTGTTTCAGGAGCATCATTGACTTTCTTCAAGAGGTCAGCGAATCTGCAGCAGCTTGAGGGCGAGCTGCTTTGGAGATGTTTGTCAGCGTCCTGGTGGATGTTAATTTGATTGCAGATTTTAGGTCCTCTGTAGAGGTGAAGTCGGGGTAGCTGTCAGCTCTGTCTGCTGGGAAGGGCTGTTGGTTTTTCCCCATTTGGAGCTCTTTGGAGCCTCACAATCTATTGTGTGCACGGATGTTGTCAGTTGAGGTATTGAGTTTACTTTCCCCTGTGGCACACCTGGCAGATGCCTCATGGACTGATTCCATGGCGTTGGCTCTGTCGTTGAGTTTCCCTTTGGGAAACCAGTATTCTTGTGACATTGCTGACATTGTGGGCGTGGAGGGCGCCAGCTGTGGGGTAAGGGGGTGAAGGACAGCATGGATGCAGGGGGGATGAGGGTGGGAAGTAGTGAGCGGTAGTGAGAGTAATTGGTGGGGCACTAAACGGCAACACCCTTGGTCAGGAAGTTAGTAGGCCTAGACCGGATGTGGGGAGGGAAAAGGGGATTGGGGGTCGTTGGGAGGGCCCTGTCTGTTCACTAAAGATGCACATCACTTACTAACTTTTGCTAATTGTCATACATTATTATTCTATTTAGAAAAAACTCGCCATTTGGCACACTAATCACCATGTTCTCACTGTTAACCGAGGTGTTCTTCTGTTCAGCATCCAATGCTGGAGTCCTGGGCGACTACTAACCTCCCCCAACCCCGGCCGAACACAGAGGGTAAACAAACCTCCTCCACACCTCCGCTGGTAGGATCCCTCAACACCACCACTACTCCCCAACTCCCCACATGCACACTGCACTTTCACTGATACAGAAGCAACGGTCTGATGCAAAGGATTGTCACGACTCTGTAATTCCGGTGGATACTAATGATGTATTATATATATAATATATATATATATATATATATATATATATATATATATATATATATATATATATATATATATATATATATATATATATATAGACTTGAGGAGGTCAACGACATCATAAAGAGAAGCCTCGTCACAGCCTGTTTCCCAGCCCAACGGGAACCCCAAGTGCAGAGGTCTGATGGAAGTCAAAAACGTCCTGATGGAGCCACTATGCTACCCTGGATGGTAAGCAGATTGCTTGGGACTTCACTTTTGCCGCCACAATGGCAGACACCTACTTGCCATACTCCGTAGCTGAATGGGGTGGAGCTGTCAGCCAGGGGGACCCAGAAGACCCGCAAATATGAAGGCCTTCCCCTTGCTATAACTTCATCCCAATAGGGTCGGAGACCCTTGAGCATGGGCAAGTGTGCTCTAAAGTTTCTCAAAGAGCTGGGTGAAAAAATCATCATAGAAACCAAGGACCAAAGGGCCAGCTTCCTTTCAAAGACTCAGTGTTGCGATCCAGAGGGGGAAATGCCTGCAGCATTCTGGCATGCGGCCCCCTGCGGGAGCTGGACGAAGTATTTGAGATGTAGCTCTGTGTTGTTATCTATGTTGTTTTACTCCCTATTGTATTCTTGTCAATGTATTTTGTCTTTAAATAAAGTATATAAAAAATAGGGGTGGTAGGAGAAATTTTTAAAAGCTTCAGGGAGAACTTTTAGTTTTTCCCCG
>WNWK01017980.1:0-41128 GCA_009830355.1 Cherax destructor
AATTTGTGTGAAATTGGCCAAATTAGTAATTTCTGATCACTTTATTGGGTAGTTGATACAGTGGACCCCGAGTTTCGTAGAAACTTCACTCCTGAAGTCTGCTCAAGTGCCATTACCGACAATTTACCCCTTAAGAAAAATGTCACGTAGGTTAGTCTATTTCAGACCCCCAAAAATACTTTTCCACAAGCACTTACAATATTATACTTACATAAATGTACGATTTCCGGGGTTTACGAAACTCGGGGGTCCACTGTATAGGTAAACGGACAGTTTCTTGTACTCAATCGATAGAATTAAAGAAGGTTCTAGCTAAATAGCTATGTGTTTGGTCGACTGAAACAATGGGAATTGGCCCAAAATAAGGCTCAAAGTGGGCGAAATCGCCAATGCGTAAATATCGCCGAGACCGCTAACTTCATGAGAGCATAATTCCATAAGATTTCTTTCAAATTTCGTGCTTTTGGTTTCATTACCTTTGGGAAAAGACTATCATTTCATGAGAATTTTTTTTTTTTTTTTTAAATTCTTCAACCATGGGAGCAAGTTATAGTAGGGGTCTCAACCCTCAAAGGGTTAAGGTAGTAATTGAACTACAGTTGTATCTCGAGTTACGAGCTTAATTCGTTCCAGACGGCTATTCAAGTGCCGATACTGAAGGAATTTTTTCCCATAAGAAATAATGAAAATTAGATTAATCCATTTCAGACCCTCAAAAATACACTTACAAAAGCACCTACAAAAATACACTTACATAATTGTTCGAGTTGGGAGCTGCTCGTAAGTAGAGGTAATACTGTAATCCAAAAAAACAAAGTAAAATGCATATACAATACACTCATTACTTACCTTAAAATATTTGTACTTGTCTTAACCCTTTCAGGGTCCAAGCTGTAGATCTACGCATTTTCCACAGGGTCCAAGAATTTAAAAAAAAAAAAAAATCTTATGAAATGGTAGAGAATCTTTTTCTGAAGGTAATAAAACAAAAAGTACAAAATTTGGTGGAAAACTGATGAAATTACACTCGCGAATTTTACTGTGTCAGTGATATTTACACATTGGCGATTTTGCCCACTTTGACTCCTATTTTAGGCCAATTACGTTATTCCAGTCAACCAAATTCTTAGCTATTTCATTAGTGTTACTTCTATTTTATCGATTGAGCACAAGAAACTGTCCAATCAACTATTTCAACTAGCCAATAAAGTGATCAGAAATTGGTAATTTCACCAATTTCACACAAAGTTCAAAATATTCCATTTTTATTTTTTATTTACATAAAGAATTTTTATTCATACCAAAAAATAGATGAATTACTCGTATGCAATATTGTAATACATTGGACCCCCGGTTTTCATGATTTTTTCGTTCCAGAATGCTGTTCAAGTGCCATTACCAAACGAATTTATTCCCATAAGGAATAATGTAAAGTAGACTAGTCCTTTTAGACCCCCAAAAATACACTTATAAAAGCATTTAAACAAATACACTTGCATAAAAGGGCGAGTTTCGAGCAGGACGAACACCGGGGGTCCACTGTAATTGTATAAACACTATCAGTGCATTTGTAAACGTATATTAGACCCACCAGTTGACGTGTATTGGACGCATGATGTGATTTGTTTAATCTTTAAAATCAGAAAAAATCAAACATTTCCGCTACTTTGAGCTCAATTACAAGCTATTTTCATTACTAAAACCAATCAAAAATCATCTCTATTTCTCTAATATATCTTCCATTCTATCAAATGAGACCAAGAAACTGCGAATACAACTGTAAAAACCACATGAAAATACACTGCAAAATTGCTGTTTTAATGGAAAAACACAGTCGCAGCTTTTTTTTTTCTCATTATTCACTGCGTGCTTCAGGACTTACTTGATATGGTGCACACTTACCACATAGATGCATTCTCTCATATCTAGGCCCAAATTTACTGATCACAGCTTATCTGAGTGAGCTGAGCTCATGGCGTAGATCTACCGTTTGGACCCTGTGGACATGGCGTAGATCTACGGCTTGGACCCTCAAAGGGTTAATGTGAGTAAACGAGATAAAATGAATAAATGAGAGAGAGAGAACAAGTAAATGAGAGAAGACAGAGACGCAGAGTCTGTAAAAAAGCAGATGAATGCATCTCGTTACAATTTATACATGTTCATTTCCATGTTTGTGAAGCTTATACAGTGGAACCTCGGTTTTTATTTTTAATTCGTTCCAGAGAGTCTGACGAAAACCAAATTCGACGAAAACTAAAGCAATGTTTCCCATAAGAAATAATGTAAATCCAATTAATCCATTCCTGACACCCAAAACTATTAACAAAAAATACATTTTATAGAGAATAACTATAGTTTTACATACAGAAAACAATGAGAAATAAATATAAAGCACTAATTTTAATGGATAAATGAACATTTAAATAAATTTTACCTTTATTGAAGTCTTACCTTTGAAGAGTTTCGAGAGTTTCTCTACTCTCTGAGCCTGGCCATGGGCCAGGCTCGTCTGGTACTTGCCTGGTCAACCAGGCTGTTGCTGCTGGAGGCCCACTGCTCCACATATCTATCACAGCCTGGTTGCTCTGGCACCTGGTGAAGATATTTGTCCAGTTTTCTCTTGAAGGCTTCTACATTTGTTCCAGCCCTGTTTCGGATATCTTCTGGTAAGATGTTGAATAGTCTAGGACCCTGGATGTTGATACAGTGCTCCCTTATTGTCCCCACTGCACCCCTGCTCCTCACTGGGTTTATTTTACACTTCCTCCCATATCTCTCACTCCAGTATGTTGTTATGGCAGTGTGCACATTTGGGACCAGGCCCTCAAGTACTTTCCAGGTATATATTATCATGTACAGTGGACCCCCGGTTAACGACCATAATTCATTCCAGAATGCTGTTCAAGTGCCATTACCAAACAAATTTATTCCCATAAGGGATAATGTAAATTAGATTAGTCTTTTTAGATCCCCAAATATACGCTTACAAAAGCACTTACAAAAATACATTTACATAATTGTTTGAGTTTGGAGCAGTACGTAAACCGGGGTCCACTGTATCTCTCTCCTCCGCTCCAATGAGTACATGTTCAAGACTTGAAGGGGCCCCTGCAGGCCGCGCTCCGCGCGAGCGAAAAAAAATCGAAAATATTACAAAATTGTGTTAACCACATAGGAAAATAGAGTAACTCTCTGGCTACACAATGGTACAAGAATCATTGTTCTACGACATTCCTACAAGGAATTATGGTCATAAAAAACACACATGGTGACGACAACACCCGTAGGAGGTCGGCTGACATGTCGTGAATTTTTGTATTTTTTCCCCCCGATTTTTTTCCTTAATTTGTTGTATTATTCTTACTTTTATAATAATTGACGATTTGGCATCATAACAGAGTGGGCGGAGCTTATACATAGTCTGGGAGCCAATCAGGAACTGTCTGGGAACATTCGCTTGCGTCAGCAGAAATTCCTGTTTCAGGATAGCCGGGGAATATGCTTCAATATAACGCTATTATCACTACTTTGGCTTTTATATCTATCACAATTGATCTAATATGACATAATAGACAATATAAATAACAAATAAACATGGTAAATGAATGAATAATATGTGGCATAATATGATCGCCACCTCCGAGTATAATATTACGTCCCTGGGGATGGGTGTTCCTGGGGGGTTACCATGGACACTCTAGGGGACTTGTATTAAAGAAAACGAACAGGGCTAACTATGATATACACTCGTAATGCAAGATAAAGCTGAGAAAATGCTATTTTACTAAAAAAAAAAAAAAAAAAAAAAAAATTTGCGCGACCTTCCGCGCGGATTATCTCGGAAGTAAGTTATTCATTTATATATTGACTTTGCGGCTCTAATAATCATAGGAATGAAATGAAATACACAGACAACATAAAATAAAGGTTGTTTTACACACTGGTGAAATAATTTTTGAGATGTCGTAATTAGTTTTTGATTTATGTGAGAATAAAAGTCAAGATATTTTCCAAAATGTCAAAAACATACAAACTTCATTTTTTTTAGAAATGACGATAGGATGAATTACAGTAATTAGTTTCACAGGAACTTCAGATTAGCATTGTTTTATGTGTAGGTGATGCCAAAACAACTTCTCCAAGTCCCACTACGATTAAAACTCGATTTATATATGATTTTGGGTAAAAATTGGGTAATTTTTTTTTTTTCAGTTGTTTGTTGGGCTATCTTTTTGAAACTTGATCAATGCATGATAGAAAGGGGCTTCTTTACGCACAAAAAAAAAATGAACGAAATTGAACGAAAAATGACGAAAAATAAATTAGTCTTCAGGGGCCTCTGAAGGCATTCCCAATAATTTAGATGTTTCACTGGCTCATTGTGAGCCGTAAATGATCTCTGTATTTGTTCCAGCTCTGATATTTCTCCTGCTTTGAACGGGGCCGTCAGCACTAAGCAATATTCTAAGTGAGGGAGCACTAGCGATTTGAAGAATGTCACCATCGGCATTATTTCCCTTGTTTTGAAAGTTCTCAATACCCACCCCGTCATCTTCCTGGCTGTTGTGATCTTTGTCTTGTTATGGTCTTTAAAAGAAAGATCAGCTGGTATAATTATTCCCAAGTCCTTTACGTGTTCCTTTCATTCTATTTGGTGACCCTCTTGAGTTTTGTATATAGTGTTCCTTTTGAGTTCTTCATTCTTTCCATACCTAAGCAGCTGAAACTTATCACCATTGAACGTCATGTTATTCTCCACTGCCCACTGGAAAACCCTTCTTATGTCTTCCTGTAATTTTTCAGTGTTCTCTACTGTACTAGTTACTTATTTTAGTGTCATCTGCAAATGATGATACAAAAGTGTGCCGGGTGTTTTTATCTATGTCTGCTATGAGGATGAGAAACAGCAGAGGTGCCAGGACAGTGCCTTGGGGCACTGAGCTTTTGACCTCGCTGATGCTGGATCTTGCCCTGTTCACTACTACTTTTTGTGTTCTGTGTGTTAGGAACTCGAAAATCCATCTGCCTACCTTCCCCGTAATGTCTATGGCCCTCATTTTGTGCGCTATCACTCCATGATCGCATTTGTCAAATGCCTTTGCAAAATCTTTGTAAATCACATCTGCGTTTTGGTCATCTTCCGATGCCTCCGTAATTCTGTCATAATGGTTCAACAGCTGTGAGAGGCATGATCGTCCCGCTCTAAAACCATGCTGGTTCGGGTTATGCTGGTTGTGCTGGTCCATGAACTTTGTAATCTGCCGTCTCATCACTCTTTCAAAGATTTTTATGATGTGAGAAGTTAGGACTACTGGTCTGTAATTTTTTGCTAGTGCTCTACTACCTCCCTTATGCAAAGGAGCTATGTCTGCACTCTTTAAGGCCTCCGGTATTTCACCTAGATCTAAGCTCTTTCTCCAAAGTATACTAAGGGCTCTTGCTAATGGTACTTTGCACTTCTTTATAAATAGAGCATTGTTGGCGTATGGAAGACAGCGAGGAGGGGAGACGGAGGAGAGGTTATCTCTACAACCCTCTACCACCTTCACAACCACTACCACCCTCTACCACCATCACTACTACCCTCACTACCACCCTCTACCACCATCACTACTACCCTCACTACCACCCTCTACCACCACTCACCACCACCACCTCTTCCACCATCACTACCACCCTCTACCACCATTACAACCACTACCATCCTCTTCCACCATCACTACCACCCCTCTACCACAATCACTATCACCCTCTACAACCATTACTACCACCATCACTACCACCCTCTACCACCAACAAAGCTAGACTGACTCAGAATGCATGCTTAGGATGCTTTGTGTGGGAGTGGGCAGGCGGGCACGTTAGGTACGGCGGACGAAAACCAAGGTGATGAACGAAAACTGGGACAATATTTTGATGAAAAAAGGCGTCGAAAACTAAATTCGACGAAAACCAGGGCAAACAAAAACCTAGGTTCCACTGTAACATAATACAAAGACCTTACATTGTGAATACATTGTCTTTGTGTTGGTACAGTAGAATAAATAAAGAGCAACACTCCCATTCTCATGTAACACACCATTTTTAGAAGGAATGATGCTTTAAGTGAAGGCATACGAAAGGAATAATTTTCTACAGTTACCCCCCAGTAATACTATTGTGTACACATTTTCTTTGGTGTTGAGCTATAAAAAAATGTTATTCTTTCCGACTCTCCGACAAGACAACTGGAAAAACATCTCATATTTATGTTAATTTATTCTACTGTGGAGTGTATTTATCATGTTTATATGTTACGTAGCGTGTTTATTAAATAATTTTGAAAAAATATCATAGATGAATTAATGAATATGTATATATTAACTCTTTAACTGTCCAAACGTAGATATACATTTTATTTTTCATTACTTCAAATTTGGCGCGATAGGCCTGAGTTGCCTAGACATGAGAGAATGGGTTTGTGCACTCAGTGTGCGCAGTATTAAAAAAAATCTGGGACCACTTAGTACCTTGTGGGAGCACCAGTTCAATTGAGAGCCAGCTAGAGCAAATAGCATGGCAAACACCAGGGATTCACTGATGTCATGTTGCATTAACACTCCCCTTGTAAGAGGAAAGTAAAAATAGATTAGATAAATACATGAGTGGGTGTGAGTTGGACCTGACTAGCTTGTGCTACTAGGTCTCATGCCGTGTTCCTTCCTTCAGTGGATGTGACCTGATTAGGTGGGTCATTGGTCTAAGCTGGGGGGTGACATGGATCTGCCTTGCATGGGCCAGTAGGCCTGCTGCAGTGTTCCTTCTTTCTTATGTTCTGATGTATTCTGCAGGCTGGCTGGCTTTGGCTATCTCTCTGTCTATATCTCTGTCTATCTCTGTCTCTCTCTCACATGTACACATAAGTACCTCCTTGCACAGGTTTTTATTGAAACGCCATGCAGATGAAAGTGTGACAAGCGTGGAGAAAAAGCCAAAAATCAGTGAATAGTAAAGTAACATTAAAATAAAAATTGTAGCAGTTAAGTGACAAAGTGTATTATTAAGAGTGTAGCAATTAAGTGTACATAGGATTAAGAGTGTATCACCCAGAGAAAGTTTCAAGTGGTCATGCGTTTGAGCTATGTAATGACGCTTGCGTAAGTCATTTATGAAACATTCTGAAAGGGAGGAAGAAACAAACCTCCTTGGACAGATTTTTATTGAAACGCCCTTCAGATGAAAGTGTGACAAGCGTGGAGAAAAAGCCAAAAATCAGTGAATAGTGAAGTAACTTTAAAATAAGAATTGTAGCAGTTAAGTGCATTGGAGCTATGTAATAACGCTTGCATAACTCATTTCCGAAACATTCTGAAAAACGACGAAACGAAATAAACTCCTGACAGCATACACTGCTGTACCCAGCATTTCTTCTCTATCTCCAAGGTAAATGCTGTATTCCTACATAATTTTTTTACATTACATATTATTATTATTATTGTAATTATTATTATTATTATTGTTTTCCTTATGGAACTATGTACGTAGTGATCTAATGGAGTTTGCCTTACAAACACTCCATTTTCTGTTATAATAAAAGCATGGGAAGGTATGTAGTCAGGAGCAGGAATGGCTGCTGTGGTAGCCCTATACACCCCAACAACAATAATGGCCGCTGTGCCGCCGCCTCCACTACCACTACTCACATACATAATATTTCATTCATTCTAGTGTATATATCATGTTTCTATGTTATTAACCCTTTGACTGTTTTGGCCGCATATATACGTCTTACGAGCCAATGTTTTTGACGTATATATACATACTCCAAAATTCTAGCGGCTTCAAATCAAGTGGGAGAAAGCTGGTAGGCCCACATGTGAGAGAATGGGTCTGTGTGGTCAGTGTGCGCAGTATAAAAAAAATCCTGCAGCACAGTGCATAATGAGAAAAAAAAACTCTGACCATGTTTTTGGATTAAAACGCCGACTTTGAGGTGTATTTTTGTATAGTATTTATGGTTGTATTCTCATTTTCTTGGTCTCATTTGATAGAATGGAAGACATATTACAGAAATAGAGATGATTTTGATTGGTTTCACGCTGAAAAGGACCTTGAAATTGAGCTCAAAGTAGCAGAAATGTTCGATTTTTGCCAATCAAGAGTAAACAAATGATGTCATTGTCCAATAAGTGCCCAACTAGCCATTCTAATACGCAGTCACAAATGGGTTGACATTATTTATACAATTATTACAATAATGCAGTAGTCTGCATAACAGTAAATCTTCTATTTTTTGTGAGAATAATAATTCAAAATAGAAAGCAAGAGTAATATAAGAGGGGCCTGGAGACGTGACTGATGAACAGAGAAAATGTTATTTTAGTGCCAGGAATGTCTACATTGTTCATTCTGGACCCTATTTTGAAAATGGCATCTTTTTAGTTTGCGTGAAATTGGCCAGATTTCCAATTTCTGACCACTTTATTGGGTAGTTGAAATCGGTAAATGGGCGGTTTCTTGTACTCAATCAATAGAACAAATGGAGTTCTAAAGAAATAGCTATGAGTTTGGTCGACTGGAACAATGCAATTGGCCCAAAATAGGGCTCTGCAGATAGCTAAGACATAGAATTTGCATAGGTTTGATTTGTTTGCCAGGTTTTTGTGGTTGCTTAACTGTAGCAGTTAAGCAACTGCTACAGTTAAACAATGATGATTTAGCTCACTTTGAGGTTTATTTTCAACCTATTACAGTGTTCAAATTGACTGATTTCCTAGCTACAGTAGACCGTCATATAACATGAGTTTATTTGGCACGATTTGGGTATAGCACGATTGAAGAATTGCGACACATTTTTATGTAACACTACGTAAAATTAACTTTACACGGTTCGTGGAAGGGGAAAAAAATTTGAGCACGTGGTGGGTTACGCCATTGAGTCAATGGGGGAGAACTACAGCCACCCCCGCAACCCTCACCCACCCACACCACCCTCCCAGCCTGCCCATGCCACCATCCGACACCACCCCACCATTCGTAATTCATACGTGTACAGTCCCTCTTCTCTGCTACAAGATATGATTGTGAATTGTGTTTTGATCCTTAAATTACTATATCTTGTATCTGCCAAGCATTCATGACACTCAGTAGGCATACCAGTGTAGCTCAAAGTGGCAAGAAAAGGTATAAGCATTTAAGTCTTAGACTTTAAGTCTTAGACTTAAAGACGAAAACAAAGATATTTAAGTCTTAGACTTAAAGAAGAAAACAAAGATATTAGACAAGACATAACCTGTGACCATAATGAAGTGTTACTTTGTACACATAAAAAGAGGTAAACATAATACACACACAACCCGCACATATAAAAAGAGAGGAGCTTACGACGACGTTTCGGTCCGACTTGGACCATTTACAAAGTCACACTGCATGGGAAGGTATGTAGTCAGGAGCAGGAATGGCCGCTGTGGTAGCCCTATACACCCCAACAACAATAATGGCCGCTGTGTCGCCGCCTCTACTACCACTACTCACATACGTAATATTTCATTCATTCTAGTGTATATATCATGTTTCTATGTTATTCACCCTTTGACTGTTTTGGTCGCATATATACGTCTTACGAGCCAATGTTTTTGACGTATATATATACTCCAAAATTCTAGCGGCTTCATATCAAGCGGGAGAAAGCTGGTAGGCCCACATGTGAGAGAATGGGTCTGTGTAGTCAGTGTGCGCAGTATAAAAAAAATCCTGCAGCACACAGTGCATAATGAGAAAAAAAAACCTCCGACCATGTTTTTGGATTAAAACGCCGACTTTGAGGTGTATTTTTGTATAGTATTTATGGTTGTATTCTCGTTTTCTTGGTCTCATTTGATAGAATGGAAGACATATTACAGAAATAGAGATGATTTTGATTGGTTTCACGATGAAAAGGACCCTGAAATTGAGCTCAAAGTAGCAGAAATGTTCGATTTTTGCCAATCAAGAGTAAACGAATGATGTCATTGTCCAATAAGTGCCCAACTAGCCATTCTAATACACAGTCACAAATGGGTTGACATTATTTATACAATTATTACAATAATGCAGTAGTCTGCATAACATAAATCTTCTATTTTTTTAGAATAATTATTCAAAATAGAAAGCAAGAGTAATATAAGAGGGGCCTGGAGACGTGACTGATGAACAGAGTAAATGGTCCAAGTCGGACCGAAACGTCGTCGTAAGCTCCTCTCTTTTTATATGTGCGGGTTGTGTGTGTATTGTTCCAGTCACGGTATTGTGCCTTTTTTGTTATTTAGGTAAACATAAGTTTGTGTGACTGACTGACTTACTGAATGACTGACTGACTGACTGAATGACTTACTGACTTAACTGAATAACTTACTTGACTGACCGAATCACTTGATTGAATAACTTTCTTGACTGACCGAATCACTTGATTGAATGACTTGACTGACTTACTGAATGACTTGACTGACTGACTTACTGAATGACTTGACTGACTGACTGAATGACTTGACTGACTTACTGAATGACTTGACTGGCTTACTAAATGACTTGACTGACTTACTGAATGACTTGACTGACTTACTGAATGACTTGACTGACTTACTGAATAGCTTGACTGACTTACTGAATGACTTGACTGACTTACTGAATGACTTGACTGACTTACTGAATGGCTTGACTGACTTACTGAATGGCTTGACTGACTTACTGAATGGCTTGACTGACTTACTGAATGGCTTGACTGACTTACTGAATGGCTTGACTGACTTACTGAATGGCTTGACTGACTTACTAAATGGCTTGACTGACTTACTGAATGACTTGACTGACCTACCTCAGCCCAGTAGGGCCACAGCATAACTCTCCACTCTCTTCACAATTATCCACAAACACCAGCACCCACAATTTAAGGTAAGAAATACTATTATTTCTCTTACATTTGTAGTCTTAAGCAGTAAAAACAACATAATACACCACGATAATGAACTACAATTACATATTTACTTTTATTTTTGTAAGATCTGTTGGTCAAAAAAAAAAGTTGTTTGGCTTTTTTGGGGACTCCCAGGAACGTAACCTTATTTTTCTCATAAGTTCTTTAGTTCATCTAACACGATTTTACCTAAGTTAGTTTAATATCTTTATTATGCACCCCATACCCATCCTGTGGGCGGCAGTCAAAAGATTACAGAGGTACATAATGGGTCAAGGGACTGGGATTTTACCTAACACGGCACTTTCAGGAACGTAACTATCGTGTTAAATGATGGTCTACTGTATTTCACAAGTATTCCTTCCGTCACAAAAAAATTTGTTTTTCCCATTTTTTTTTTTGGGGGGGGGGGGCTAATAAACTGTAACCAAGAATGCTTGATCATGGTTTAGGCTGTCCCAATAATTGAAGCTGACCTAGTGAAACCTCATAACACAAACCAAGGGAGGCCCCCACTCTTCCCCAGGAAAAGTAGGTAGGATTCCCCACTCTTCACCAGGAAAAGTAGGCAGGACTTACCACTCTTCCCCAGGAAAAGTAGGTAGGTTTCCTCACTCTTCCCCAGGAAAAGTAGGTAGGATTCCCCACTCTTCCCCAGGAAAAGTAGGCATGACTTTTCACTCTTCCCCAGGAAAAGTAGATAAGACTTTCCACTCTTCCCCAGGAAAAGTAGGCAGGACTCCCCACTCTTTCCCAGGAAAATCACCTTAAATTAACCATTTCTCACCAATTTGATGCCTATTTCAGGCCTCTTATTCCAACTCAAATCTTGTCATTTCACTACTCCATATGTCTTCTGGTCTTGCTGTTGGAACCATGAAACAGTCAATATAGCCATAAGATCTAGCATAGAAAATGATCCATAGTCACTATTTTAACCCAAATGCAAGGCAGGAGGTTAGCTGTTCCCATTGTGCAATGTGTGGGCAGAATTTTTTTTTTATACTGCACACAACCACTGCAGACTCATTCTCTTATGTCCAGACCAAAATTTGTCGTGTGCAGCAAATTTGAGGACACTATGAATTATTCTTACTAGTACATCATGGATTCTGATCATTGTGATATACTGGCAAACTTTGGACACCTTAGGTTAAATAGATTTGCTTGGTTTAGTCTCTTAAAAATTCAAAATCGAAGCAATTTCTATAGTTTGTTCCTGCCTCCTCTATGAGCCAAGTTAGGGGGTACATTTTCCCTCAATCTTACAAAGTATTCCATCAGTCATCATCCACACACAGTCCCACACATACTTCGTATGGTAACAGGTCTAATAGTCACACAATAACTAGAAGTTATGTTCTTAATTCATCAAACCTTACACAGAAAGTAGTTTTTTACACTTCAAAATGATGTATTATGCATTAATTCAATTCCATCTGGAAAGAGAATACTCTTAAGATTGATATTGAGACTTTTTTTTGTTATAATGCAACATTCTAAGAATTTAAAAAATGCACATTACTTTTTGAATATACAGTATATCTATCCTTAAACCAATTATGTAACAATTGTCTGTCTTAATTGTCTTCTGTATTTAATATATTTTATATGATATATATGAGATATCTGTTGTTAAATTGTATGTTGTATGTGAAATATTTTGTTATACTATATTAAATTATAAGGACCCTCTATATAACACACTATTAATTCTCTTATTGGTATTTCAACCAATACACAGAAATCTACTCTTTGGCAGATATGAAAAACCATTACATGAACCTGCCACAAAAAGATTAAAAACAGAAGGAGCAAGAATTAATGGTGCTAGTTCAAGAGAAAAAGATAATGGTCGGCCTTCTGTAATTCAAGAAACTCCTGTAAGTAAAGCAACTTTACCTGCAGTCCCTGGACTCGTTCCTGCAGATGTGTTAAGACAGATGAACCTCCTAGACCCAAGTGCCAAGTTACTCCTTCCAGCACACCAGAGTAACAAAACAACAATCAGTGCATTGGCACAGCTCTTACCCCAAACCAGCATCTTTCCAGCACCAGCACCTATAGCACATCAACATCATATAATGAAATCTCCGCGGGATCCTATCAGACCTGAGCCTCCGAGGGTCTTCCAATCACAGTCTGTATATTCCCAATCCAAACACATGTATGGTAAACCTACAACAGATGTTAAGGACATGAGTAAAGACAGTAAAAGTTCTAGTCCAGAAATAGAAATTCTGGATCTTAGCCGTGCATCAGGAAATAAAAATGGTAGATCTTCAAAATCTGAAAGACCAGAAATAGAACTGTTAGACTTATCTACCAGGCGTGATATAACAGTGTCATCAGTTTCTAAACCAAGTACTAGTAAGAACTGCAATATGGGCAGGATTCCTCCGCCTCATGTCAGTATAAAATCCTCGGATCTCCCTTCTAAACTTTCACCCAGTAAACTCCCAGGAGTACCAAGTGCAGCTTCTGCAGCAGCTCTAGCAGCTGCTGCAGCACAGGGCTTGCCACCAGGTTTAGCAGGCCTTCAGTTAAACCCTGCCGCACTACTGCCGTACCTGTCACCCATGCTTGCTACTGGAGTTAAACCAAACTCTGGAGCTGGGGGTGCTCCTCTTTCAATATTTCCCTACATGGACCCCACTGCCCTTGCTGCTTACTATAGTATGTTGCCTCACAGTATAATTCCCACAACTAGTAGTAGTAGCAATAGTGGGGGATCAACCACAGCTCAACACATGGCAGCAGCCCAGCTACAACTTGGTTCATTAGGGCTTTCAAGTTTGTCAGGTCTCACACCAGAGGCTTTAGCAAGCCTAGGCATGTACAAGAATTTCCTTCCCCAAGGAAACTTTCCTGCCCCACACTTCCTCTCGGGTCTAATGTCACCACACAACCATAACCCGCCCACGAGTAAGTAACACTACCAACTCAGCCAAAATAATCACCTCACACATCATTTTCTCTTGCAACATTCACACACCTATACCTTGCTTTTACTATTTATTCTTCTATTACCATATCATTTTATCATCAGATAATTATTTTGTCATCTTTTTCTTTTATATGTAGAGCATTACCTTGCATCCTCCATATTTCCTCATACTCATCTCATAAACATTTGTTTATAATGTCTATTTTTTTCTTTGCTCTTCATGTTTCTCATGATATCACTCAACGTAATATTAATTCTCTCATTTTCATCCTCATTATATCACTCTGGTCTGACAGACATCACAACATTGCTCACCTCATTACCACCACTACCACAGCCCCCAGATTCCCACTGATTGTGTCATTCTGAATAGTTAAACCAAATTTGCATTTTGCATATCTTGGTGAGATTTAATAAACTGATTTTTCATGACATACTTGATTTTATCTGTTCCTCATAATTACTGCTTTCATTATTAAGACCCAACACTGTGTAACCTTACAGTGTCATCATTGTAAGCCAATTTGCTACGTGGCAAATAAAAAATGGTGAATTGTGAAAATATTTACATTTCTCGGTTATCAAGGTAGAGACAAATAATATGTAAATGGTTTTGAGTTTATTCATATCCCTTCTTGTTTTTATTGAAAAATGGTTTTACAAAATGTGAATATTTTTTAAAACAATAGTATTCTCAAATTAAATTAGCACTTTCCATGAATATAATAATGATATGACATGTGTAACAAGTTTAAAAATTATCCCATGTTCTAACTTTTTTGAACTGTAAATTCCTTTAAAAAAGCATATGTTGTTTATTGTAGTTTTTATCATCTTGTGATCACTTGACATGCAACACTGATGTTAGACTTGAAATTCATTTTTATTGAGCACAGGTAAAATCATAGGGTTACATGAAAAATTTGTTTATCAATTAAAGGGGAGGGGTTATGCCATGGAAGGAGGGGCTCTTTTGGTACCTGGTTTAGAATAAGATTTTCTTGGGTTCAGTAAGTGCCTAGTTTTGGTTTTCTTCCTTTTTCAAATTATAACAGGGAAGTATTTGTGTAATGTAAATAAGTACAGTGATTGATTTCTCCATTCTTTTTTTAATTTTTTATGATAAAATATAGGTTAGCTAATCTTTTTGTAATAAACTTTAGTAGTCATAGCCAGAAAGACAATTGCCTAGCTGTGGTTTGTAAAAATTAGGAAGCTGGCTGTTGGAGTGTCAGTTCCTGTAAGTTACAAGTTCGATTGAGACTACCTCGAGTGTCAAGATGTACATTAAAAAATCACTCATGAGGTGAAGGATTGACGATGGAACAGAGGAAGATACAGTGATCATGGTGTGTCCAGTCATAAGTTGCACATTAATGTACAGTACAGGGAAATAAAACAGTTGTGTGCCACAGAAATGTGTAAAGATACAGGTTATCTGTCCAAGAAACACCTCTGGATAAATTTTATAGATAATTTTTGATCATTATGTGTTCATCGTTCTGTTTTCAGTAATTTACCTCAAGTAGTGTGTAATTCGTTTCTCCATGAGAATCTTTAAGTACTTTTAACTTGTAGATATGTGTATGTTAAATAATAAATGGTCCTTCCATAAGTGTTACACTGTATCTCTTGATTGACCAAAGATTTCCTCAATAGCATTCATTCATTGTACATACTTGTGCAAATCTTGATTTACATAATTTGTACATAATGGAAGTGATTGTATTAACCAAATAGAAAGGACCAAGTAACGTTAGTAAAGAGAACAAGGTAGCTGGAAGACGATGTGGTCTGCCATTACATGACTTGTTCTTTTTCTCCTGAAGACTTTGGCAATTCTTACCTGAAGCATTACCTTTTGTACCAGTGTAAGGAAACATATTGATGTAATAAATAACTTTTTGAGTAAAAGAAAGTTTTTACCATGACATAACCTATTTTTACTACACTGCTATTTATTTTTTTGCTCTTATAATAAACTGAAACAGTTTTCCTTGCATAAGGTAAGTAAACCACTTGGACTAAACCTACTTTGGCCACATTGTAATAGATGCTCATTCACCAGTTGATGATTTTTTGCTTATATTCACACAGATATTATTATTATATTCATGGGGAAGTGATAAACCCATAAGGGCCATATAGCACATGGGGAATGGGCGGTAATCAGGTTTGATCTGAGAAAGGGGAGGGTAGTTCCAGTTCCTTGGGTCAGTAACCATTCACAAGCCGCAAGGAACCTTCATGTGAAGGCACACTACCACCATTGAAGATTCTTTGGCTGTGCCACAATTTATTATTATCTGTTTATATTCACTACTACCATTGATTCTCTAATTATGAATACTGTTCTACCATTAACGAGTCTTTTATATTTGTGCTACCATTGTTAATTCTCTGATTATATTCACTGTACCACCATTGATAATTTTCTGGCTAACACCATTGATAATTATCTGTTCACATTGATATTGCTATTTGATAATTTATACTTTTTTTACTCTACACTTTTATGTGTCTTCATTATTCATTGTGCTTTGTTTTTCTACTGTGCCTGTTCGTGTGTGTGTGTGCGTGTTAGATTACAAAAACTTTATTCTGCCTTTTTTTTTTTTAACTCGTTGGTTGTCTCTCGCCAAGGTAGGTTGACCCCAAAAAGAAAACACATTCACCATCTTTCATTCAACAAGTGTCATGCCAAAAGTGTGTTGATATCACATATAAAATTACCCTCCGACTGCAACATTCCCACCCTTTCTTCGGAATGCAGAAACTGCCCTTCCCATCCAGGACTGAAAGTCCTACTAACTGGTTTTCCTGAATCCCCTCATAAAAGTTATCTTGCTCACATTCCAATAGCATGACCTTTAAAAGCCACCTCCATTCACTTCCTATCTACTCTGCATGCAACACCGCATCTAGCATCCTTGCTGCAGTGTTCAAAATATCCATATAAAATTGTTAGTATCACTATACTCTGTTACAGTACCTTCTTTGTTTCCATAACTTAACTTCTCTCCTTCCATTGAAGCCTCAACACACCACCCATCTTTTTCGCTCTAATTAATTCTGTAGTTCACCTCATATTATACAGACCCATCTGCTGGCATGTCCACTCCCAAATGTCTAAATACATTCACTTCCTAGATACTCTCTCCTTCCAATCAGATATTCAATTAATCATTGCCTAGACTTCTTGTTATCCTTATCTTCTTGGCCTCTTCTCAGTTTACTTTTAATTTCTTTTTATATACTCTCCCAAAGAACAGCTGCGATAAATTCGTATTTTGTATCAGATCCAACATCTTTTAATCCCAGACCTTTATCCAACACTAGCATTCACTTCTTTTACAACTCCATATGTAAATGCCAAACAACCATGATGACATCACAGATCCGCCTAGGTCCTACTTTCACTGGAAATGGTCCCTCTTACGTAGTAACTGCTTTTAGTAACCAACCACCTATTCCATACATTTGCAACATCTGTCACATGGTTTCTCTATCCACCATATTATATAATTTTTCTAAATTTGTAAATGCAACAAGCAGCATTTTACCCTTGTCTGAGTTCTGCTAACTTATATGCTTCAATGTGAACACTTGGTCTACACATGCCCTACCCTTCCTAAATCCTCCCTTCTCTGCAATTTTGCTGTTTTACTGCTAACCCCTTTCAATAATGTCCTATCATTAACTTTACCTTGTATGTTCAGCAGGTTTATCTCTTATAATTGTTACATACTCTCTTGTTTTATTTTACCTTATACAAAGGAACAATGCATGCTTTCTGCCAATCCTTTGGTTCTTTCTCTTCTGTCTTCCTTTGTGAATGACACCCGAATTTGCAAGTCTCCAAGCGGACATCAACCAAATCTTTAAATGGGCTGCAGAAACCAATTTGAAGTTCAATAAAGACAAATTTCAATTGCTCTGCTAGGGAAAACTCGAGGAAATCAAAACTGTATTGGAGTATCAAACAAAATCCATCCACACAATAGAGTGAAAAACTAATTTGAAGGACCTGGGAGTGATAATGTCAAAGGATCTCACTTTCAAAGATCACAACAATGTATCACCCACATCTGCTAGGGAAAATGATAGGATGGATAATGTGAACCTTCAAAACTAGGGATGCCAAGCCCATGGTGATTCTCTTCAAATCGCTTGTTCTCTCTAGGCTAGAATATTGCTGTACACTAATGACCGTATCAAAGACAATACACTCAGATCACAACATATTAGAGGTACAGACATGTATGCACAGGGCTCCTGACCAGCAAAATATGATCAGTCATGAAGGTCTCTTCACAAAATTCAATTTCAATAACAAAAACATACAATAGGATCAAGTCAACCATGTCCTAAATGAAACAAGCTGGGAAGATATCCTAAACAACACGGATCTGAACATTTGCCTAGAAAAAATAAACTCTGTTGTTCTTGAGATCTGCTCACGACACATTCCATTAAGAAAAAGAAAGAGACGCTCCCTATACAGACGAAGGTGAAGAGTCACAGAGCTGCTGAGATGGCCCAATATATCTGAAATACGAAGGGAGGCACTGGTCAATGAAATTGCAAATATCGAACTTAAGCTGAAGGAATCTTACAGGAGACAAGAATCACAGGAAGAACTAAAAGCCATAATGAAAATTGAAAAAAAAACCAAATACTTCTTCTCTTATGCCAACTCTAAGGAAAAACATCATCCAGTATTGGGCCCCTGCTTAGGTGGGATGGGATATACACAGATGACAGCCAAGAAATGAGTGAGGTATTAGTTCCAATACGACTCGGTGTTCAGTGAGCCGCTGCCCAGACTAAGGGTCGGCAATCCAAATGAATTCTTTATGAACGAAACCCAAAATTTGGTCATCTCAAAAATCTCGGATATTATCCTAGCTCCACAAGACTTTGGAAAGGCAATAAATAACATGCCCATGCACTCTGCCCCAGGCCCAGACTCATGGAACTCCATGTTCATTAACCCTTTCAGGGTCGGTGCCGTACTAGTACGTTTTACGAGCAGGGGTTGGTGCTGTACTAGTGCGCCCAAATTCTAGCGGCCTCAATTTAAGCAGAAAACGTCTGGTAGGCATACATATGAAAGATTGGGTCTGTGTGGTCAGTGTGCGCAGTATAAAAAAAATCCTGCAGCAGCACACTGCATAATGAGAAAAAAAAAACTGACCGCTTTTTTTTATTAAAACATCGATATTGCAGTCGATTTTCGTATAGTATTTATTGATGTATTCTCGTTTTCTTGGTCTCATTTGATAGAATGGAAGATATCTTACAGAAATAGATATGATTTTGATTGGTATGACAATGACAAGTACCTTGAAATTGAGCTCAAAGTAGCGAAAATGTTCGATTTTTGACGATGTTCAAGAGTAAACAAATCACACCATGCGTCCAATACACATCAACTGGCGAGTCTTATATTCATGCACAAGTGCTCTGATATTATTTATACCATTTTTACAATGATGCAGTTGTATACATAACAGTAAATCTTCTATTTTTGTGTGAGAATAAAAATTCAAAATGGAAAGCAAAAGTAATGGAACAGGGGCCTGGAGATGTGGCTAATGAACAGAAAACATGTTATTTTAATGCCAGGAATGTCTGCCTTGTTTACTCTGGACCCTATTTTGAAATTGGCATAGTTTGAAATTTGTGTGAAATTGGAAAATTGCCATTTTCTGACCACTATTTTGGGTAGATGAAATTGGTAAATAGGCGGTTTCTTGTACTCAATCGATAGAAGAAATGGAGTTCTAGGGAAATAGCTATAATTTTAGGAGACTGAAACATTGAAATTTGTCGAAAATAGTGCTCGAAGTGGGTGAAATTGCCGTTGTGTCAGTGTCATAGATACCGCGAACTTCGCGAAAGCATAATTCCGTTAGTTTTTGATCAAATTTCATAATTTTGGTGGCGTTATGATCGGAAAAAGATTCTCTATCATTTCGTAAGAAAAAATTAATTTTTTTTTTCCAAAAAAATTTCGACCCCAGGAACACGTTTCCGAGAAGGCCTGTCGACCCCCAAAGGGTTAAGAATTGCAAGAAGCCCATGTTGCATACCTTCAGCATTCTATGGAGAGAGAGCATGGACACAGGGCTCATCTCACACACACTAAAAACAACAGACATAGCCCCTCTCCACAAAGGTGGCAGTAAAGCAATTGCAAAGAACTACAGACCGATAGCACTAACATCCCATATAAAAATCTTTGAGAGGGTTCTAAGAAGCAAGATCGCCAACTACCTAGATACCCATCAATTACACAACCCAGGGCAACACGGGTTTAGAGCAGGTCGCTCCTGCCTGTCCCAGCTACTAGACCACTATGAGAAGGTCCTGGATGCTGTAGAAAATAATCAAAATACAGATGTAGTATACACAGACTTTGCAAAAAATTTTGACAAATGTGACCATGGTGTAATAGAGCACAAAATGCGTGATGAAGGAATAACAGGAAAAGTTGGTAGATGGATCTATAACTTCCTGACAAATAAAACACAGAGAGTAATGGTAAACAAAGTAAAGTCCCAGGCAGCTAAAGTGAAAAGCTCTGTTCCACAAGGTACAGTACTCGCTCCCATTCTATTCCTCGTCCTCATAGAGAGAGATGTAAACCATAGTTCTGTATCTTCCTTTGTGGATGACACCGGGATTGCCATGGAAATGACCCCCATCAAAGACACTGCAAGACTTCAAGTGGACATTAACCAAATCTTCAAATGGGCCACTCAAAACAGTATGAAGTTCAACGAGGAGAAATTTCAACTACAGTGGAACCCCGAGTTTCGAACTTAATCTGTTCCAGAAGCTAGTTCTAAACTCGAAACGTTCGAAACTCGAAGCAATATTTCCCATAAGAAATAATGTAAATCCAATTACAGTGGACCCCCGGCTAACGTTCATTCCAGATAACGTTTTTTTCGGCTAAAGGTTGCTTTTTACGTTCAATATTTTTTTCGGCTAGCGTTATTTACTCAGCTAACGTTACGTACCAGACCTGTCTGCCCGCTCTGGGCTTGCGCACCTCCTCCCAGGACGCCAGTCCAGCGTTGTTTACACTTGAGTGAACAATACCCAGCGCGCTCTTTCAAGCATTCACAATACATTTGGTGTCTTTTTTGGTGATTTAGTGACTGTCACTGTGAAATAAGTCACCATGGGTCCAAAGAAGCTTCCTAGTGGCACCTCTGTGCTAAAGAGAGTGAGGAACACCATCGAAAGGAAGAAGGAGATTGTTGAAAAATATGAGAGTGGCGTACGTGTGGGTGAGCTTGTCAGGATGTACAACAAAAACACAGTTTAGCAGGCATGCAGGGAGTGTAGCAGGCATGCAGCGAGTGTAGCAGGCATGCAGGGAGTGTAGCAGTCATGCAAGGAGTGTAGCAGGCATGCAGGGAGTGTAGCAGGCATGCAGGGAGTGTAGCAGGCATGCAGGGAGTGTAGCAGGCATGCAGGGAGTGTAGCAGGCATGCAGGGAGTGTAGCAGGCATGCAGGGAGTGTAGCAGTCATGCAGGAGTGAAGCAGGCATGCAGGGAGTGTAGCAGGCATGCAGGGAGTGTAGCAGGCATGCAGGGAGTGTAGCAGTCAGAGTAGGCAAGGAGTGTAGCAGGCATGCAGGGAGTGTAGCAGGCATGCAGGGAGTGTAGCAGTCATGCAAGGAGTGTAACAGGCATGCAGGGAGTGTAGCAGGCATGCAGGGAGTGTAGCAGGCATGCAAGGAGTGTAACAGGCATGCAAGGAGTGTAGCAGGCATGCAGGGAGTGTAGCAGTCATGCAGGGAGTGTAGCAGGCATGCAGGGAGTGTAGCAGGCATGCAGGGAGTGTAGCAGTCATGCAAGGAGTGTAACAGGCATGCAGGGAGTGTAGCAGACATGCAGGGAGTGTAGCAGGCATGCAGGGAGTGTAGCAGTCATGCAAGGAGTGTAGCAGGCATGCAGGGAGTGTAGCAGGCATGCAGGGAGTGTAGCAGGCATGCAAGGAGTGTAACAGGCATGCAGGGAGTGTAGCAGGCATGCAGGGACTGTAGCAGGCATGCAAGGAGTGTAGCAGGCATGCAAGGAGTGTAGCAGGCATGCAGGGAGTGCAGCAGGCATGCAGGGAGTGTAGCAGGCATGCAAGGAGTGTAGCAGGCATGCAAGGAGTGTAGCAGGCATGCAGGGAGTGTAGCAGGCATGCAGGGAGTGTAGCAGTCATGCAGGGGGTGTAGCAGGCATGCAGGGAGTGTAGCAGGCATGCAAGGGGTGTAGCAGGCATGCAGGGAGTGTAGCAGGCATGCAAGGAGTGTAGCAGGCATGCAAGGAGTGTAGCAGGCATGCAGGGAGTGTAGCAGGCATGCAGGGAGTGTAGAAGGCAAGCAAGGAGTGTAACAGGCATGCAAGGAGTGTAGCAGGCATGCAGGGAGTGTAGCAGGCATGCAGGGGGTGTAGCAGTCATGCAAGGAGTGTAGCAGGCATGCAAGGGGTGTAGCAGGCATGCAGGGAGTGTAGCAGGCATGCAGGGAGTGTAGCAGGCATGCAGGGAGTGTAGCAGGCATGCAAGGAGTGTAGCAGGCATGCAGGGAGTGTAGCAGGCATGCAGGTAGTGTAGCAAGCATGCAGGGAGTGTAGCAGGCAAGCAGGGAGTGTAGCAGGCATGCAGGGAATGTAGCAGGCATACAGGGAGTGTAGCAGGCATGCAAGGAGTGTAGCAGGCATGCAGGGAGTGTAACAGGCATGAAAGGAGTGTAGCAAGCATACAGGGAGTGTAGCAGTAGTGCAGGGAGTGAGGATTTCCCTTCCAAACACTAAGACCTGCCCCTGTCCTCCCTATCTTCCAGATGCCAGCAAGTCTCTTCAATAAAGGTAAGTAAATGTTATTTTAAATGTTTATTTCATTATTTATTTATAAATTTTAAATTGTATGTAGTATTTATGTGTGTTTTCTGTATGTAAAACTATAGTTATTCTTTAAAAAAAATTTTTTTTTTAGTGAATATTTTTGGATATCAGGAACGGATTAATTGTATTTACATTATTTCTTATGGGAAATAAGGCTTCGGATAACGTTTTTTTCGGCTAAAGCTCTAGCTCCTGGAACGGATTAAGAACGTTAGCCGAGGGTCCACTGTAATTCGTTCCTGTTGTCAGGAGGCATGACAAAATAGTACTTCACTATGACGCCATTATCAACTCGACTGCTTATTTATCTATCACAATTCATCTATTATGACATAATAAACAATATAAATAAGATAAAAACCAGATATACACTCTAGAATGAATAAAATATGTATGTCATTACGAATGTGGTGGCGGGGGAGGACAGTGCTAGTGGGCATTTTTGCTCCAACTATGAAAACATCTTCCCATTCTTTCCTCCTTCAGACGTGTTAGTATAAGAGAAAACGGAGTTTGTAATGCTAACTGCATTAGATCACTTCTTTCATAAGAAAACCATAATGTACAAATGAACAGGTGTTTGTACACCATTTACACACCTTGCAGAAGATAGTCAGAGTGGCTTATGCTGTCAGGAGTTTATTTTGTTTCGTCCTTTTTCTATTGCTTAATCGCTACACTCTTAATGCTACACTTTGTCATTGAACTTAACTGCTTTAAACTCCACAACTTGCGCCTGTGCTGGCGTGCAGGAACACATTAAAATCACTAAGAGTGTGTTATTAGTCTTGAAGATGCCATATTTATAACGATAATTTTTTATTTTATTAACACATCGGCCGATTCCCACCAAGGCAGGGTGGCCCGAAAAAGAAAAACTTTCATCATCATTCACTCCATCACTGTCTTGCCAGAAGGGTGCTTTACACTACAGTTATAAAACTGCAACATTAACACCCCTCCTTCAGAGTGCCGGCACTGTACTTCCCATCTCCAGAACTCAAGTCCGGCCTGCCGGTTTCCCTGAATCCCTTCATAAATGTTACTTTGCTCACACTCCAACAGCACGTCAAGTATTAAAAACCATATGCCTCCATTCACTCCTATCAAATACGCTCACACATGCTTGCTGGAAGTCCAAGCCCTCGCACACAAAACTTCCTTTACCCTCCTCCAACCTTTCCTAGGCCGACCCTACCCCGCCTTCCCTCCACTACAGATTTATACACTCTCGAAGTCACTCTGTCTCGTTCCATTCTCTCTACATGTCCAAACCACCTCAACAACCCCTCCTCAGCTCTCTGAACAATCGTTTGGTAATCCCGCACCTCCTCCTAATTTCCAAACTCCGAATTCTCTGCATTATATTCACACCACACATTGACCTCAGACATGACATCTCCACTGCCTCCAGCCTTCTCCTCGTTGCAACATTCATCACCCATGCTTCACACCCATATAAGAGCGTTGGTATAACTATACTCTCATACATTCCCCTTTTACTTCCATGGACAAGGTTCTTTGTCTCCACAGACTCAAGTGCTCCACTCACCCTTTCCCTCATCAATTCTATGATTCACCTCATCCTTCATAGACCCATCCGCCGACATGTCCACTCCCAAATATCTGAATACATTCACCTCCTCCATACTCTCTCCTCCAATCTGATATCCAATTTTTCGTCACCTATTCTTTTTGTTATCCTCATCACCTTACTCTTTCCTATATTCACTTTCAATTTTCTTCTTTTACACACCCTACCAAATTCATCCACCAACCTCTGCAGCTTCTCTTCAGAATCTCCCAAAAGCACAGTGTCATCAGCAAAAGCAACTGTGACAACTCCCACTTTGTATTTGCTTCTTTATCTTTTAGCCCAACACCTCTTGCCAAGACCCTCGCATTCACTTCTCTTACAACCCCATCTATAAATATATTGAACAACCACGGTGACATCACACATCCTTGTCTAAGGCCCACTTTTACTGGGAAATAGTCTCCTTCCCTCCTACACACTCTAACCTGAGCCTCACTATCCTCATAAAAACTCTTCACTGCTTTCAGTAACCTTCCTCCTATTCCATACACCTGCAACATCTGCCACATTGCCCCTATCTACCCTATCATACGCCTTTTCCAAATCCATAAATGCCACAAAAACATCTTTACCCTTATCCAAATACTGTTCACCTATATGTTTCACTGTAAACACTTGGTCTACACACCCCTACCTTTCCTAAAGCCCCCTTGTTCATCTGCTATCCTGCTTTCTGTTTTACTCTTAATTCTTTCAATAATAACTCTACCATACACTTTACCAGGTACACTCAACAGACTTATTCCCCTATAATTTTTGCACTCTCTTTGTCCCTTTTGCCTTTATACAAAGGAACAATACACGCCTCTGCCAATCCCTAGGTACCTTACCCTCTTCCATACATTTATTAAATAATAGCACAACCACTCCAAAATTATATCCCCACCTCTTTTAACATTTCTATCTTTATCCCATCAATCCCAGCTGCCTTACCCCTTTCATTCTACCCACTGCCTCACGAACTTCCCTACACCCACAACTGGCTCTTCCACACTCCTACAAGATGTTATTCCTCCTTGCCCTACACACGAAATCACAGCTTCCCTGTCTTCATCAACATTTAACAAATCCTCAAAATATTCTCTCCATCTTCCCGATCCTCTAACTCTCCATTTAATAACTCTCCTCTCCTATTTTTAACTGTCAAATCCATTTGTTCTCTAGGCTTCCTCAACTTATTAATCTCATTCCAAAACTTTTTCTTATTTTCAACAAAATTTGCTGATAACATCTCACCCACTCTCTCATCTGCTCTCTTTTACATTGCTTCACCACTCTTTTAACCTCTTTTTCTCTCCATATACTCTTCCCTCCTTGCATCACTTCTACTTTGTAAAAACCTCTCATATGCTAACTTTTTCTCCCTTACTACTCTTTTACATCATCATTCCACCAATCGCTCCTCTTCCCTCCTGCACCCACTCGCCTGTAACCACAACTTCTGCTGAACACTCTAACACTACATTTTTAAATCTACCCCATACATTTTCGACCCCATTGCCTACACTCTACTAGCCCATCTATCCTCCAATAGTTGTTTATATCTTACCCTAACTGCCTCCTCTTTTAGTTTATAAACCTTCACCTCTCTTTTACTTACTGATTCTATTTTCCTTGTATCCCATCTACCTTTTACTCCCACTGTAGCTATAACTAAAAGTGATCTGATATATCTGTAGCCCCTCTATAAACATGTACATCCTGAAGTCTACTCAACAGTCTTTTATCTACCAATACATAGTCCAACAAACTACTGTCATTACGCCTACATCATATCTTGTATACTTATTTATCCTCTTTTTCTTAAAATATGTATTACCTATAACTAAACCCCTTTCTATACAAAGTTCAATCAAAGGGCTCCCATTATCATTTACACCTGGCACCCCAAACTTACCTACTACACCCTCTCTGCATGTTTCTCCCTCTTTAGCATTTAGGTCCCCTACCACAATTACTCTCTCATTTGGTTCAAAAGTTCCTATACATTCGCTTAACATCTCCCAAAATCTTCTCTCTCCTCTACACTCCTCTCTTCTCCAGGTGCATACACGCTTATTATGACCCACTTTTCGCATCCGACCCTTATTTTAATCCACATAATCCTTGAATTTACACATTTATATTCCCTCTTTTCCTTCCATAACTGATCCTTCAACATTATTGCTACCTTCCTTAGCTCTAACTCTCTCAGATACTCCTGACTTAATCCCATTTATTTCTCCCCACTGAAACTCGCCTACCCCTTCAGCTTTGTTTGCTTAGGGCCAGGACATCCAACTTCTTTTCATTCATAACATCGGCAATCATCTCTTTCTTATCATCCGCACTACATCCACGCACATTCAGACACCCCAATTTTATAAAGTTTTTCTTCTTCTCGTTTTTAGTAGATTTGTACAGGAGAAGGGGTTACTAGCCCATTGCTCCCGGCATCTTAGTCGCCTCATACGACACGCATGGCTTACGGAGGAAAGATTCTTTTCCACTTCCCCATGGACAATAGAGAAAATAAAAAGAACAAGAGCTATTAAGAAAAAGAAGAAAAACCTAGATGTGTGTATGTATATATATGCATGTGTATGCCAGTGTAGTGTGACCTAAAGTGTAAGTAGAAGTAGCTAGATATACCTGTTATCCAGCGTGTTTATGAGACAGAAAAAAGACACCAGCAATCCTACCATCATGTAAAACAGTTTCAGGTTTCTGTTTCACAGTCACCTGGCAGGACGGTAGTACCTCCCTGGGTGGTTGCTGTCTACCAACCTACTACCTACGATAATAATAACAATAATAATCACTCTGAGGTGCATTAAGAATGATAATAACACAATAATAATTACTCTGAGGCATATTAATAATGATAATAACACAATAATAATCACTCTGAGGTGTATAAAATGTTATTATAGACATTTTGCTTAATCCATTTATGAAATGGATTATGATATTTTTTCAAAATTATATAAACACGCTACGTAACATATAAATTAACATAAATATGAGATGTTTTTCCAGTCGGCTTCACAGAGTGAACAGAATTCATTCGTGTCCAGGCTGGTAACAGTAACAACTACAACTGGTTTGTTTACAAAACTCGCAAATCTTCTACACTCATTCTCTCTCGTTTATTCATTTAATCTTGTTTACTTGACTCTCACTCTACATTAAGACTGCCTCTACTACCACTGCCTCTACTACCACTGCCTCTACTACCACTGCCTCTACTACCACTGCCTCTACTACCACTGCCTCTACTACCACTGCCTCTACTACCACTGCCTCTACTACCACTGCCTCTACTACCACTGCCTCTACTACCACTGCCCTCTCCCACTACCACTGCCTCTACTACCACTGCCTCTACTACCACTGCCTCTACTACCACTGCCTCTACTACCACTGCCTCTTACTACCACTGCCTCTTACTACCACTGCCTCTTACTACCACTGCCTCTTACTACCACTGCCTCTTACTACCACTGCCTCTTACTACCACTGCCTCTACTACCACTGCCTCTACTACCACTGCCTCTTACTACCACTGCCTCTACTACCACTGCCTATTACTACCACTGCCTCTACAGCCACTGCCTCTACCAATGAACAAGCTCCAGACATAATTAATTAACTGTGAAATGTTTGGATGAGCGTGCAGGGTAATGTTCACTGGAGGATAAACAAAGCTAGACTGACTCACGACGCCTGCACGGGCAGACACCAGGTGGACAGGTCTGGTACACACGTGGTTCGAAACATGGGGCACATTCGATACTCGGGACAAAATTAGTTTGAAAAAAGCATTCGAAATTCGAATCGTTCGATAGTCGAGGAGTTCGAAATTCGGGGTTCCACTGTACTCAGATATGGAAAACTTGAGGAAATTAAAAATGTATCGGGGTATACAACAAATTCTAACCATACAATAGAGCAAAAAAGTAATGTGAAGGACCTGGGAGTGATAATGTCAGAGTATCTCGCCTTCAAAGACCACAACAATGTATCTACCGCATCTGCTCCTCTTTAAGGGGGGCTCCTTGTCGTGGTAAAGAGGCTATCGGTCTGAGGAATTGGACTTCTTGGTTTTCTTCCTCAGACTGAACCTAATTACCCCTCAATCCCCCCTTCCCTTTCCCATCTTCCCCATCCTCCCTTTTCCCTTTCCTCCTCCTGCTCCTCCTCCTAATCCCTCCCTTATTCCCTTCCCATTTTTACCCTGGGAGCTTCTCTCCACAGGCATTCTAGTTCCTAGGTAGGGGGAAGGGTACCGTGGTCCATCCCATTCTGTTGAGGTTCTTGGCGGTGGTGTAGTTTGCCGTGGAATCTGGATCGCTTGGGGATGTCCCGATCCCTCTCCGGTCTCCTGGGAAGTGGCCATGGGTATCTTTCGGGCGACGGGTGTATCTCTGGAGGCCACCTTTCAGATTCCAGGGGTGGTGGCTGAAGGCGGTATGCCTTGTGGTGGGTATCTTTTGTCCGCCGAGGTGGCTCGGTGGATGTGAGGTTGCTATCCCAGATTGCTGGTTTACTGGCATGAAGGGTAGGGTATGGCACGGGTTCCATGCAGCATCTGCACTACTTGCGGTGTTGAGGTTCTCCTGGGTGCGGAGGAGGATTTACGCCCCTTTCATTCCTCCTAGGAGCTATTCCTCCACGTTCCCCCCTTTTTTTATTCTTTTTTTTATTTTTATTTTCTTTCTTTTTTTTTCTTAAAAATAAAAAGAAAGAAGTAACCTAACCATGGATGCCCTAATCCGTGAACCTACCCCCGGGCCCCTTCTTGATACCACACCCAGTTCTGACCCTACCTCGTTAATGGACAACTCTTCGGACACCTCTAATACCCCTGTACCTCTTGCTGGAGCCGGTTCGTCACCTGCTTCAGGTACCGGGGTTCCAACCGGCCCTTTTGACACGTCTGACCTTCACTCTTCTCTGACCTTGATTCTGGCTTCTCCCTCAACTGTGCGGCAATTTTCGGATTGCTCGCCCATCACACGTCGGACCACCTCCGGTCCCACACCCAAACGACCAAGACCCTTACATGATGATTCGACACTTTCTTCTCATTCATTTCAGAAACGACCAGCACGTCACAAACTCCCCTTAACCCTTAAATGGTCCAAACGTATATATATGTTAGTACTGCTACTGCCCCAAACATATTTTTATGTTTTATTTTTCCTGCCTCCAAATTTGGCACGATTGGCCTGAGATGCCTGGTGAGCATAGAATGGGTCTTAACACTCGGTGTGCGCCATATTAAAAAATCTGGGACCACTTAGTACCTTGTGGGAGCACCAGAAAAATTGAGCGCCAGCTAGAGCAAACACTGCGGCAAACACCAAGGATTCACTGATGTCATGTCATATTAACACACTCCTTTGAAGTGGAAAGTGATGTCGGTAGGCTGGCAGGCCAGCTGGCTGCCTGCCTGCCTATCCAGCTGGCTGACAAGCAGCTGGTTGGCCACCTGGCTGGCCAGCAGTTGGCTGGTCAGCTGGGTACCTGATTGGCTGTCTATCTGCTGTCTGTCTGTATCTATCTGTCTCTGTCTCTATCTGTCTCTATCTCACAGGAACACATACGTAAATACAATTATACATAGTGTAAATTACCTAGGATAACTAAAAAAATAAAGACAAAGTGATATAATGCACTTGTGATCTGCGTAATACCAGTTGGTTTATGAGCTACTCTCTGAGACAAGCAGACAGAAAGACAGACACACAGACAGACAGAAAGACAGACACACAGACAGACAGAAAGACAGACACACAGACAGACAGAAAGACAGACACACAGACAGACAAAAACAGACACACAGACAGACACAGGCTGGCAGGCCAGCTGGCTGCCTGCCTGCCTGCCTGGCCACCTGGCTGGCAAGCAGCTGGTTGGCCACCTGGCTGGCCAGCAGCTGACTGGTCAGCTGGGTACCTGATTGGCTGTCTATCTGCTGTCTGTCTGTATCTATCTGTCTCTGTATCTATCTGTCTCTGTATCTATCTGTCTCTGTATCTATCTGTCTCTGTATCTATCTGTCTCTGTCTCTGTATCTATCTGTCTCTGTATCTATCTGTCTCTGTATCTATCTCACAGGAACACATACATAAATACAATTATACATAGTGTAAATTACCTAGGATAACTGAAAAAATCAAGACAAAGTGTTATACTGTGCTTGTGTTCTGCGTAATACCAGTTGGTTCATGAGCTACTCTCTGAGACAAGCAGACAGAAAGGAGACTACACACAGGCAGATAGAAAGACAGACACACAGACAGACAGATGCAGACAGGTTTGCGTAATAAATAAAGGGAAGCAGTGTAAACTCCTCAAATGTCGTCATTGTAATTACTGGACTGATAAGAAGAGATAAGACTACGGCTCACCCTTCGTGAAATGTCACCAGTCATCATTAGTGGAGATCAGATGAGATAAGGCAGTGATGCTTCAAGGTAACTTTTATTATTATTATTATTATTATTATTATTATTATTATCATTATTATTCACTATCATTATTATTATTATTATTATTATTATTATTATTATTATTATTATGCACTACAGTAGACCGTCATTTAGCAGAGATTATGTTACACGTTACGGGTATTGCACGATTGAAGAATTGCGGCACATTATTATCTAACACAACGTAAAAATAATATTACACGGTTCGCGGGAGGGGAAAATTTTTTGAACGCATGGTAGCCCGCGGTGGGTTAAACCGTTGAGTCAGTGGGGGTCCTACTGCGGGTGGCTATGAGCCACATCAAATGTTTAATGCTGACGAGAGAAGTGTTTTCTGGAAGAAAATGCCAACACGAACTTATATCAGTCAGCAAGAGAAAAGTGCACCAGGCTTCAAGACAGCAAATGATCGCTTCACCTTGCTCCTTTTCGGTAATGCATCAGGTGATTTCAAATGTAACCCCAATCCTCGTGCTTAGAGAAAAAGGGAATTTGTTTTTCCTCCCTGCAAACTGTAAGTTTATTCAGATACACAGGGCTAGGAGCTGAGTCTCGACCCCTGCAACCACAATTAGGTGAGAACAGTTACATTGATTATCATACATAGCAGCATATGTGTAGAGAACCTACAATGGAAATAAGTCACTGACTTTTTTGGGTTATCCTAGGTTCTCTACACATATGCTGCTATGTATGATAATCTTCGTAGCTTGAAGTTTCTTACATAATATATTGTGGTTGACAGTATCGAAGGCCTTTTGCAAGTCTAAAGTTACTATTCCTATGAGGTTCCCTATAGACATTTCAGTTCTCATGTAATCCATCAGATTAATTAGGGAGGTGTCGGTTGAGTAAGATCTCCTAAAGCCTGATTGGTAACTATGAAGAATGTTGTTGTCACTTAAGATATTTAACTACTTGACAGTACACTGCCCTCTTTAGAATTTTGGATATTACACTTGAGTATACTAACAGGCCTATAGTTGCTGACATCAGACCTACTATTTTTCTTGAAGATAGGAGTAATTCTGGCCTCCTTGAACCCCTCTGGCACTGTATTAGTGGTGATGGACAAATTTATTATGTGAGCAATGGGAATTGCCAGTTCAGATGCACCATCTTTTAGGAATTTAGATGGAATGTTATCTGGGCCGATGCTCTTAATTGGGTTTAACCTGCTTAGTTCTTTTTGCATGAAGTCGTGAGATACACTTACTAGTTGACAACTGTTTGGAGTTACTCCTTTATTGGTATAGTATGTTTTAAATTTATCAGAGTCTGTGTTAAAGGTATTTGATGCAGTTGGTAGCTTACTTACTAGTGTTGATGCGACAGTTGTGTAGTATGAATTAAAACAATTTGCCACTTTAGTTGTTTCGTGGCATACCTCGTTATCGACATTTAGAACTATGTTAGATCTATCTACGGGTTTATGGCTATACCCCAACTGTTTGAGTTGTTGCCAGAGCTTTCTAGGGTTATTCTTGTACTCTTCGATCTTTGAGCAATAGTGTCTTGCCTTTGCATCTTTTATAAGCCTCTGCACTCTGTTCCTCACCCTTTGGAATTCATTTAGTGCTGCAATATCCTGTCTGTTTGCCTTAAATCTTTTTATCAACTGGTCTCTGAATTTCATATTATCTAATATCTCAGTAGTCATCCAGGGTTCAGTTCTTCGTTTAATCCTAACCTCTTTAACTGGTGCAATATTATCAAGGATGGCAGTGAACATTGTTTTGAATTTTTCCCAGGCATCATTTACGTCCATGCAACTTGTTATCACTGACCAGTCACAATTGTGTAGCATATTTACCAGTGTTTCTTTACTGTAGTTTCTAGTTGACCTAACTTTTATTGTCTTGTGTAGGCCTATCCGTTCCCTAGTAATTTTCCTGGTACAGTAAATGATGAAATGATTACTAAGACCTGTGGTAATAACCCCTGACTGACTAATGTTCTCAGGGCGGTTACAAAGTATGTGGTCAATTAGGGTGGCTGAGAACTGTGTGATCCGGGTTGGTGTATTAATTAGTTGCGTGTAACTATTTAAATCCAGAATTTGCTTATATCTTTTACATAGCCTGTTATTTTGCTGTTGAAAACAGATGTTGAAGTCTCCTAGTATTACTGTCTCATCATTGTTATCAAGTCCTGACAAGACTCTCGAAAAGTCCTCTAAGAACTGGTCATGGGTGGGAGGGCGATAACTAGTTCCAACTAAGATGGGTTTGGTCTTGGGTAGCAACACTTCAAACCATAGAATCTCCAGTTTATTGTCATTTAAATCAGGTCTTGGATTATAGGCTAAGTCGTTCTTTATGTAGGCACATACCCCACCACCTTTTCTATTCCTATCTAAGCGTTTTATATTGTAACCTTCTATTTTGACCTCATCGTCAGTCACCGTATCATCCAACCAGGATTCCGAGATGGATATAACTGCCGCTCTAGTTCTGTTAGCTAGAATCCTAATCTCTGCCAATTTTGGAAGAAGTGATCTTGCGTTGACATGAATAAAGTGAAGGCCTGTTTTCCTAAGACAATCATAATCATCAATAAATGGCAAGGGGTCATTAGCATTAAAAATAGGAAAATGAATGTCATCATTGCTAAAGGGTAACTGTGCCAAAGTGCATTTGTTACAAACAAAATGAAATCTGGCACCATTACCATAATTGAACACACATCCATTATGTACCCAACCTTTACACAATTTACATACGGTAAGTTTACTGTTCTTCTTTCGTACCTTAGTACAGTGTATACAAATGTCTGGTGGTGTCTGAGATAATATTGCTTCTATTGTCTGTGCATTACCTATAGCGTTAAGGTTATTACTAGCAACTAGACCGTCATTATCACCATGACTTATCTGTCTGTTTTGCACCTGTACCATAGATTGAGGTCCTGGATTAGTATGAATATCGCCACTTAATAGCGCCACTATAAAAGCTGTGCGCCATTGTTTTGTTTTGGAGATGTGGGGTTGCCAAACCTTGCGGCTATAGTGGCACTTACGTTTCTGGTATGATGGACACTGTTGGGCTTTCACTTTCCAGGGAGCTATCACCTCATTCACCTTTTCCAGACCCCATGACTGATTTCCTTCTTTCGAGAAATGCACAATAATGATAAATATCATTATGGCAGCCTGAACCCCTCTGATGCCAGTCATAGTTACTCTTCACTCTTTATCATTTCACAGCAAAAATTTGTTTTGTTTTCTTTTCTTTTTATTAAAAAGAAACCACTGATCCTATCAGACACCTAGCAATGCCTAGTATCTACTCTAGAAATCACCACTGGTTACTAGTAAATTTTCTGTTATCACATACCCGGATTACCCCTCACTTGTCCCCTTACTTCGTAAACTCCCGTCACTCCTCACTTCATAGTCCAGCTTTCCCTATCACACGTCTAACTCATTTCCATCCTGGCAGTGTAAAAAGAAGTTTTTCAAAGGCGATGTCCGTACACAGCCCCATCAATCCCATATAGCGGGGCTCGTCGTTGTTGCTATTCCTCGTAGAGTTGATCTGTCAGCCATTTTTAAAAGCAGTGAGGGAAAAAAACGGCCACTGCCCCTGACAGATTCCTTGGAGTTTTGTCGTTAAATTTGGCGTTTTCTCCTATGTTTCCCTCCTAATGTACACTGGTCATTAATATGGAAGTCCTCTATTAAAAATATCCTTGGTTGGTTAACTATTCACTTCTTTCCCACATTTAGCATTGAGGGAGGGAGAGAACCGCTGGTATAGCCTGACAGTTTCCTGGAGTTTGTTTTTAGATTTATCGGTTTCCCCTGTGTTTCCCTCCCATTAACACTGCTGCAGTTGATATGATGGTCAGGTACTGTCAGTATAATTAGAATGTCGCTTCGTAGTTGTACATCTGGCAGTAGCTGGTGATTGAATGTCAGTCAGCCATGTTTAAATGTTCACTTCCTACCCTCACCTGGCACTGAGGGAAAAAAATCAACACTACACTACATTACAGACCTGTCAGTTTCCTCGTATTTTGTTGATTAGGTTTTCCCTTATGTTGACTTCCCATTAACACTGTGCAGTTGATATGGGAGTCAGTCACTTCAGTGTAGTGGTAAACGTTGCTTGTCAAGATTGTACGTCTGGTAGCAGGTCTGGTATTTGAATGCCGGTCTCCTCTTTTGGTCATATTTGGTCCATTTCGCTGTAGTCACCGTCAGTTTTCTTGTCACTGTAAGTTCCTTGTATGCTGTTGCAACAGTTCCTGCAAATAGACCATTGCTGGAGTCTCAACGGCCCAGGGAATGGCAAAATATAGGAGCAGCCTTGTTGTTGCTGCCTGGTGCCTGGACTAGCGTCATCACTCGACTTCAGTTCCAGAACCTCTACTATCCACCTCAGCCCAGTAGGGCCACAACATAACTCTCCACTCTCTTCACAATCATCCACAAACACCAGCACCCACAATTTAACCCTTAAACTGTCCAAACGTAGATATACGTTTGTACGCGTACTGCTCCGAACGTAGATCAACGTTTTATTTTTCATTCCTTCAAATTTAGTGCAATAGGCCTGAGTCGCCTAGACATGAGAGAATGGGTCTGCGCCCTCAGTGTTCGCAGTATTAAAAAAATCTGGGACCACTTAGTACCTTGTGGGAGCACTAGTTCAATTGAGTGCCACCTGATGCAAATAATGTGGCAAACACCATGGATTCACTGATGTCATGTCGCATTAACACTCCCCTTATAAGAGGAAAGTAAAAATAGGTTCGATAAATACATGAGTGGCTGTGGGTGGGTGTGAGTTGGACCTGACTAGCTTGTGCTACTAGGTCTGATGCTGTGCTCCTTCCTTGAGAGGATGTGACCTGACTAGGTGGGTCATTGGTCTAAGCTGGGGGGTGATATGGACCTGCCTTGCATGGGCCAGTAGGCTTTCTGCAGTGTTCGTTCTTTTTTATGTTCTTATATATTTGGCAGGCTAGCTTTGGCTGTCTCTGGCTGTCTCTGTGTCTATATCTGTCTATATCTCTGTCTATATCTGTCTGTATCTCTGTCTATATCTGTCTATATCTCTGTCTATATCTGTCTATATCTCTGTCTATATCTGTCTCTATATCTCTGTATCTGTCTATATCTGTCTATCTATATATATCTGTAATATCTCTCTCTCTCTCTCTCTCACATGTACACATAAGTACAGTTATTATACATAGTGTAAATTACCTAGGATAACCCAAAAATTCCAGGCAAAGTCCTATACAATGCTTGTATATATAAGACATAATACGCATGACTCGCAAGTAATACGCATTGTCACTTCTGCATCGCGTATAATACCTGTTGGCTTACGAGACGGAAAGACAGATAAGCAGAGCTAGACAGACAGACAGATAGACAGTGGAAACAACGAGAGGGGTCCCTGCTCCCATTCATCAATGTCATTGGGCTGTCAGTGTTATCTGACACTTGTCATAACACCATTCTTCAAGGAGTTTCATATACTCCAGGCACACACAGGCAGACAGAAAGACAGATAAGCAGAGCTAGACAGAGACACAGACAGATATACAGATGGACAGATAAATAGACAGATACAGTGAAAACAAAGCGAGGGTTCCCTGAGCACATTCATTCATCAATGTCATTGGGCTGTCAGTGTTATCTGACACTTGTCATAACACCATTAGTCAAGGAGTTTCATATTATACTCCAGGCACACATAGGCAGGCAAACAAAGACAGATAAGCCGAGCTAGACAGATAGATAGAAACACAGATAGACAGATAGATAAATAAACAGATAGATAGACAGATAGATAGACAGACAGATAGATAGACAGACAGATATATAGACAGACAGATAGATAGATAGACAGATACAGACAGTGAAAACAAAGCAAGGGTTCCTTGCACACATTCATTCATTAATGTCACTGCCTTATCAGTAGTTATCTGACAATTGTCATAACACCATTCTTCAAGGAGTTTCATATATACTCCAGGATGTCTAAAACATTGCTGGGACCTATAAATACTTTGTATATATTTATAGACAATAGTAAATGACCATGGCAGGTGAAATTGTTCACCTGTTGGTGTCATTGTGACTATTTGAGTACTATTTCAGCACCTAATATTAGTGTTAGAACAAAGATTGGCTATGAAATCACAAGAACTATTATAAATTGTAATTACCAGAACATAAAAATTGTATAAATTAAAATAAAAACTAAAAAAAAAAAGTATATCAGCATTACTTCTGCAAGCGGCAGGACTTGTTGTTGCCGTCAGGTGAGCATCCAGCACCAACTTGTCGGGCTTATATCTCGGTAAGTACTGGCCCTAAATTTTTTTTTTTAGCCTATCCTGTTTATAAAAATGCGCTCTTCATTTTTTAAAAAAAAATGATTTTTTTTTTTTTCAAAATATTTGGAGCAGTGCGCGAGTGAACGTAGATCTACGTGTGGACAGTTTAAGGGTTAAGGTAAATACTATTATTTCTGTTACATTTGTAGTCTTAAGCAGTAAAAACAACATAATACATCACGATAATGAACTACAATTACATATTCACTTTTATTTTTGTAAGATCTGTTGGTCTAAAAAAAACTTGTTTGGCTTTTTGGGGACTCCAAGGAACGTAACCCTATTTTTCCCATAAGTTATTTTAATTATATAACACTAAATTATCTAACACGACTTTTTCAGGAATGTAACTACCGTGCTAAATGACGATCTACCGTATCATTATTATTATTATTATTTGAGTACAATTTCAGTACCTAATATTAGTGTCAGAACACAGATTGGCTATGAAATCACAAGAAGTACTATAAATTGTGATTATGAGAACATAAAAATTATATAAAATAATAAAAAAAGTGAGAAAAAGGTATATCGGCAACGATTCTGCAAGCGGCAGGACTCCTGTTGTGGTCAGGTGAGCATCCAGTGCCAACTTCTACGCCTCATATCTTGGTAACTACTCACCCAAATTTTCTATATAAATTTTTTTTTTTTTTCAAAAGTTTCGGGGTACTGGGTGAGCTAACGTAAATATACGTGTGGACCGTTTAAGGGTTAAACACTTTGTTTCACACTACTCTTCGACCGACTTTTTCTAATACCTATCTTTCCGATCATAGTATTGGTAAAGCTCTCCTACGCCATGTAGGTAAAGATATCTCATTTCATCCTCTCAAGAGCGGCACTCGCATCATCACGGTCCAGAATGCTGGCCAAGCTCGCGATCTTTCCCTCCTTACGACCATAGATACTATTCCTATCACTATTGACAATTGACAAGCATCATTCTCTCAATTCTTGTAGTGGTACTGTCATTTTACCCCACACCATTGTCCAAAGGAATTTCCAGACATGTGGTGATGACATTTTGGAGCAGCTTGAGCTCCAAGAACTCCCTATCCTTAAAGTTGACACTTTTGTCCTCCCTGCCAATAAGCGAAGACGTTATCCTTGCAATATAGCTCGTTTAACATTTGACAGCCATGAACTTCCACCTTCGGTCTACACTGCAGTTCAACGTTTACAAGTTCGAAAGGTGACCCCTACACCGCAACAGTGTAGAAACTGCTGGCGTTTTGGTCATCCAGCGAAATATTGCAGGTCCATGGCTGAATGCCCAGTCTGTGGTGCCGACGACCATGCCAGTCCTTCTTGTAATCTATCTCCCTCTTGCCTTAACTGTCATGAGGCGCATCCATCGTACTCTCGCTGTTGTCAGGTTTACCTGAATGAGCGGGAAATCCGTTGTCTTAAAGAGGCGGAAGGCTTCTCATATGCTATGGCCGTCTCTCATCTACGCCTTCAAGGGAGACTTCCCTACATTTCCTATTCTCGCATTGCTAAACGTCGCCCCTCTTCTGGGGTCCCAACTTCCCCGGCTTCCTCTGTGGTTGCCCCATCCTCAGTCACCCCTGTCTCGAATCCTTTTGCTGTTCTTGGCTCCGAGGTCCCTACCTCGGCATCTCATACTGTCCACACCCCTTCCTCTGCTCACTCGCACAGTTCTGTGTCTACACGCCCTCGTTCACCACCTAAACCTCAGCGCCCCCTTTCTTCTCATAAGTCCGGCAAAAAATCCCCATTGCCGGGTTCTTCACCTCCGACTAGTTCTGTAACGTGTGTGGAGGTTCATCCTCCTCCTCGTTCAATGTCTTCATCCCCTGTCCCCTCCCATGTTCCTTCCTTGACTGCCCCGCCCCAGGCCGCTTCCACTCCTGTCCCCTCCCAAGCCCTTTTGACAGTTTCCTCTTCCCTCTCTTCGCCCTTTACTTTAGTACAGTCTATAGTCTCCCCGATGTAGTCCCCCATTCTCCATCTTTGTCTTCCGAAACACTGGAAGCTATTGCAGAATATATTACAGAGACTGGAACGTTGATGGACACCGCTCCACCTCCGGTTCCTCCTCCTCTCTCTTCTCCATCTACACCCCACCTTCCTTCACAGCATCCCACTTCTTCTCTGATTACAGATCTTCCGCTTCCTCCACACGTGGACTTTTCTAACCCTAGTCCATAGATACCTCTAAATTCGACTTATAATATCTTTCTCTCCATAAATCATGGCTTATTTGCAGTGGAATATCTGAGGCCTCAGATGTAACCGGGGTGAGCTTCAGGTGTTGCTCCCAGTTTTTCCCTGTTGGTGTCTGTTTGCAAGAACCCAAATTGCAATCCTCTGTTATCCGGCCCTTTTCAGGCTATGATTTGTTGTATTCATCGGATCCTTTTTCCGATGGAACCTTTAACGAAAGTGCTCTTCTTATACACACTGGTGTTCCATACCATCAGCTCTATGTTCATTCTTCTCTACATTACACCGCAGCCCGTATCAACTTGAATAAGTGGTATACACTCTGTTCTTTATATCTCTCCCCTTCGCGAGCATTGTCTATCCCAGGTGTTGATTTTCTGGTTTCTTCCTTTCTGCCACCCCTTCTATTACTTGGCGATTTTAACGCACACCATTTTCTTTGGGGAGGGTCGCGCTGTGACTCCCGTGGGGTTCAGTTGGAGGCATTTCTTGCTTCTCTTCCCCTCCATGTTTTAATACGGGTACTCCTACCCATTTTGATCCCCGAACTCATTCTTTCTCCTGCATCGATCTTTCCATCTGCTCTTCATCAACTGTCCTTGACTTCACCTGGTCTGTCCTCCCGGACGGCCCAGCTGCCGTCTGGCAGCTGGGCCAGACGGCATACATATTCGTATGCTACACCATTTACATCAGTCTGCTCTTACTGTCCTCTTATGACTTTAATCTTATATGGTCGCAAGGAGTTATTCCCCAACTGTAGAAGTCTGCTATTATTCTCCCTTTTCGCAAACCGGGTACTATGGGACATGATACCTCCCACTACCGTCCCATCGCTCTTACCAGTGCAGTTTGCAAGGTGATGGAACGTCTAGTTAATAGACGTTTGATGTATTTAGAGACGCACAGTAGTCTCTCCACTAGTCAATATGGCTTTCGTAAGGGCCATTCTGCCATTGACCCCTTACTGTGCTTGGATACGTATATTCGTAATGCCTTTGCCAATAACCTCTTGGTTATCGCCATCTTTTTTGATCTTGAGAAGGCTTATGACACAACTTGGAAGTATAATATCTTGACCCAGGCCCACTCCTTAGGCCTCTAAGGCAATCTACCATTTTTCCTTAAGGCTTTCGTAACTGAAAGACATTTCTGTGTCTGGGTTAGTAATGAGCTTTCCCCGGACTTTGTCCAAGCTGAAGGTGTCCCCCAGGGTTGTGTTCTGAGCACAACACACTTTCTCCTTGCTATAAATATTCTGGCATCAGTTCTCCCATCCAACATTTGGTCATCGCTTTATGTCGATGACTTTGCTATAGCTTGTGTGGGTGCTGACTGTCACCTCATTGCAGTTTCCCTACAGCATGCCCCCGGTGTCCGATTCCACCATCCCGGGGTTTTTAAATTTTTTAGTGACAAAAATCATCAAATTACTTTTTAGCGTTCAGTGGTCTCTGATCATCCGTTGTCAGTGAACGTCAAACAGATAGTTACGTTCCCGAAAAATGTTTAGTAATTTTGTCTTAAATAAACAGAACTTTGGGGAAAAATGGTTAGTTTTTGAGAGTCCCCAAAAAACCAAAAATTTTTGACCAACAGATCTTTCAAAAAATTTAAAGGGGAATATGTAATTTTAGTTCATTGTCTGATATTTCTTTAAGACAAAATGCAAAAGAAATTATATATTTTTTCCTTTAAAATTTTGGGTAATGATGTTT
>WNWK01017981.1:0-41127 GCA_009830355.1 Cherax destructor
CACTATGAAGCAGGGGTGTGGATGTTACAGTTCTGGAGGTGGGAAGTACAGTGCCTGCACTATGAAGGATGGATGGGGATGTTACAGTTCTGGAGGTGGGAAGTACAGTGCCTGCACTATGAAGGATGGATGAGGATGTTACAGTTCTGGAGGTGGGAAGTACAGTGCCTGCACTATGAAGCAGGGGTGTGGATGTTACAGTTCTGGAGGTGGGAAGTACAGTGCCTGCACTATGAAGCAGGGGTGTGGATGTTACAGTTCTGGAGGTGGGAAGTACAGTGCCTGCACTATGAAGGATGGATGGGGATGTTACAGTTCTGGAGGTGGGAAGTACAGTGCCTGCACTATGAAGGATGGATGGGGATGTTACAGTTCTGGAGGTGGGAAGTACAGTGCCTGCACTATGAAGGATGGGTGGGGAAGTTGCATTTTAATTATGCTGTCACAATGCTTTTGACAAGACTGATAGTTACATTGTGAAAACAATATAAGGTGTGGGAATAGTGTATGCTACAATAGTTACATTGTAGGAACAATGTAACTATATCGTCTACTACTTTGCATTAAATTCAACACAGCACGTCAAGAGTCCTGGCTAAGAACGTTCAAGAAATTGTCGTTGTGAGCCTCGCTAGGATATTGTTCAACTCCACTCACTGATGTGAATGTTTGACGCCCTATACAGAAACCCTAGCTTACTACAACTACAATATCAACACAAGCAGTAACTATCGTAGACGCTTAGATTGCAGCAACAGCAATGGCACAACAAACAGTAACTGTCGTAGAGACTTTGATTGCAACAATAACGACAAAAACAATAACTATCGTAGAGGTTTAGATTGCAGCAACAGCAAAAACACAACAAACAGTAGCTATCGTAGAGACTTAGATTGCTACAACAACAACAACGACACAAACATTAACTATCGTAGAGACTTAGATTGCTACAACAACGACACAACAAACAGTAACTATCGTAGAGACTTGGACTGCTACAACAACAACGACACAACAAACATTAACTATCGTAGAGATTTAGATTGCTACAATAACGACAAAACAAACAGTAGCTATCGTTAAGGTTTGGATGATAAAACTACGTGTTGTCACTGTGGCTTCACGTCCAATATGGCTGACAAGATATGGGTCAGTAGTTCGTGACGTAAGAACCTCGGAGGATGTAAAGCTTTCTTCTCTGATCGCGGACGGAGTATCGAATCTACACCACTCCTTGTGTTGAAGAACATACATTGAATTAGTACTTCTTATAATAATAATAATAATAATAATAATAATAATAATAATAATAATAATAATAATAATAATAATAATAATAATAATAATAAGCCTGTATTAAAAAAAATTCGCCCCATCGTTATAAAGAGGTCTCTTTAGCAATTGTAACAAGGTGGTGAATCGTTACAGGGAAGTTCCCATGGTCGTTGTAGCGAGGGGTGGGTGGGGGTTAGAGGCCGCTATAGGGAGGTCATGACACTGTAGTAACAACATTTATTTCCGTCTCATTTAACACACAACAAAGAACTGGGATGTTTAAATATTTGTCTTCTGTGTTTGTTCAGTGGAGCGGAAGCCAGGCGGAGCTGCTAGCTTTGTTGAACACAGCTAAGATCACAGGCGAGGGGGGGGAGGGAGGGAGAGGAGAGGAGAGAGAGAGAGAGAGAGAGAGAGATTATGTAGGTAATAGGTCTTAGCTTGTAAATAAAGTTAGGAACCTTTAACCTAACCTTGTAAAACCCTTCTGAAGAGAAAGAGATGGAGAGAGAGAGAGATAAAGAGAGAGAGAGAGAAGAGAGAGAGAGAGAGAGAGAGAGAGAGAGAGAGAGAGAGACAGACAGACAGACAGAGAGAGAGAGAGAGAGAGAGAGACAGAGAGAGAGAGAGATTATGTAGGTAATAGGTCTTAGCTTGTAAATAAAGTTAGGAACCTTTAACCTAACCTTGTAAAACCCTTCTGGAGAGAGAGAGAGAGAGAGAGAGAGAGAGAGAGAGAGAGAGAGAGAGGGAGAGGGGGGGGAGAGGGTTGGCCGGATGTCCATTACAAATTCGGCCCATGAAGGAATGGAACCAAAATATATATATAAGACTTTATAAAAGTGGTGAAAATACTTTCCAACAACCACAGGCACGAACAACGCTGTGTTATGAACGACAAGTGTAAATAAAGACGATGTCTAATTGATAGACTTTGCCACCGAAGTGGCTAGTTTATTGTGCACCTCATATCCATCCTGTGGATGGTAGTGGCTAGTTTATTGTGCACCTCATATCCATCCTGTGGATGGTAGTGGCTAGTTTATTGTGCACCTCATATCCATCCTGTGGATGGTAGTGGCTAGTTTATTGTGCACCTCATAGCCATCCTGTGGATGGTAGTGGCTAGTTTATTGTGCACCTCATATCCATCCTGTGGAGGGTAGTGGCTAGTTTATTGTGCACCTCATATCCATCCTGTGGATGGTAGTGGCTAGTTTATTGTGCACCTCATATCCATCCTGTGGATGGTAGTGGCTAGTTTATTGTGCACCTCATATCCATCCTGTGGAGGGTAGTGGCTAGTTTATTGTGCACCTCATATCCATCCTGTGGAGGGTAGTGGCTAGTTTATTGTGCACCTCATATCCATCCTGTGGAGGGTAGTGGCTAGTTTATTGTGCACCTCATATCCATCCTGTGGATGGTAGTGGCTAGTTTATTGTGCACCTCATATCCATCCTGTGGAGGGTAGTGGCTAGTTTATTGTGCACCTCATATCCATCCTGTGGAGGGTAGTGGCTAGTTTATTGTGCACCTCATATCCATCCTGTGGAGGGTAGTGGCTAGTTTATTGTGCACCTCATATCCATCCTGTGGATGGTAGTGGCTAGTTTATTGTGCACCTCATATCCATCCTGTGGAGGGTAGTGGCTAGTTTATTGTGCACCTCATATCCATCCTGTGGAGGGTAGTGGCTAGTTTATTGTGCACCTCATATCCATCCTGTGGATGGTAGTGGCTAGTTTATTGTGCACCTCATATCCATCCTGTGGATGGTAGTGGCTAGTTTATTATGCACCTCATATCCATCCTGTGGAGGGTAGCGCAAGACAATATGGATACACACAAGGCCCAGGAACTAGGCCCAAAAAAGGTTAACAGGAGTACATCTGGATTTATATCTACAGTTCACTTATCTGTTACAAGCAAATTTAGGAAATTTGCTTAACATGTCCGGTATGTTTCTTTTATTAATAATGTATCTTGGTAAATTAGACACATATGCAACACTTGGGTATCTTTATTGAGGAAACGTTTCGCCACACAGTGGCTTCATCAGTCCATACAAAGGAGAATCATGAAGAACAAGAGGAGTTTGAGGTGGTCAGTCCCTCAACCTTGAGTCGATGTTGTCAGTCCATCAATCTTGAACAGAATACAGCATATGTGCTAGGAAGCAGCTTATATACTGTAAACAGGAGAGGTGCAGCAGTCGTAGGAGGTGTCATATTTGACCAATGTGGAAGTAGGTCATGCCCAAGGGTTAGGCAAGCCAAGAAACCCCTGTATTAAGATACCAAGATGTTGCTGAGTCAGACAGGATGTAGATGAATGGTTCAGAGAACCATTCGTCGGTTCTCTGAACCATTCATCTACAATAATATATCTTGACATATAAGTTAGGTTACCATACTGTCTGTGTCTGTATTCATGCCATAGCACAGTGACCTGAGACTGTCATTGAGAGACAACGACAGGTCAGCAACGACACTGACATATCACACACACACAAGACGTATGATATGCTCATGAAGCAAGGAGAGTGACCTAGTAGCGACCAGTGAAGAGGCGGGGCCACGAGCTATGAATCGACCCCTGCAACCACAACTAGGTGAGTACACACACACACACGTCGATCACATACAAGAAACACACTACTGTAAACTTCTCTTGCTACCAGAAATATTTCCCCCTTCCCCCCTCCAAAAAAATGGACAAAAAATAAAATACCATTATATACAGCAAATCCAGAATCATGCCCGAGTGACCACAAACTTGTATAAAAATTCAAGACCCATATCGGTCAAAACATCTTCCACACTCTACAATGTGGGATGCGCATCTTAAGGAGTTAATGATGTTGGCGAGGCTGAGACCACACCACTGGCGGAGTTGAGTTGAAGTGACCATAACATCAACACTCCACCTCACTTGGGTAATTTTACTCATCAACTTATCAGTATTTTATGCCATCAATTAATGCAGCTGACATCTGTCACACCTTGCGTCATTATGTAATGGAATGAGATAAAATTAATGAATTCAGAGACAACTCACTCAGAAATGTCGAAGTATTTTATCCACAGTGGTATATTATCAACTATTCTGGAAAAATACCTTGACTTTGTCCACTGTAAATAAAGCATAACAACTTAAAGTTTCTTTTCCTGTGTGTGTGTGTGTGTGTGTTTTTGTGACCTAATTCATGTCTGCATAAATAACTCATTACGACTGTGGGTCGTACATAATGGGTCCCTGGACCCATTATGTACCTCTGTAATCTTTTGACTACCGCCCACATCATGGGTATGGTGTGTATAATGAAGATATTAAACTAGCTAAACTGAACGTTGTCGTCCCTCACACATTCCTACAATAAGACATTACAGACTGTGCTTTGGAAGTCTTAATACAATTAGAGCTACAACGCCTCACGGTCGGGAAAGTTAAGTGTACGTCCGCCCTTCTTGCGGACGTAGATGACACCTAATTAACATAGCTAAACACACGTTTGACTGACATGGACGTCCCTCGGTCTACATGGCTAGTCAACACTTGCCAGTGAGGGGAAGTCAAAGCATCACCACAACAATGCCGCAAATGTTGACGGTATGAACACCTAGCAAGATACTGCAGACCATCAAAATTATTATTATAATAAAAAACCAAGCGCCAAACTCACTAGAGTCATACAGAGACCATCTAAAGAATGCCCAATCTGTTGAGCAACAGAATATAATGACCCCGCGACCGACCACCTCGTAGCCTCCAGTGCAGCGACGATCCCATATTTGAAGAAGAAAAGAGGGTTTGTCAAGTAATTAACCTGCGATAGTTGGAGCGTAAGTTCGAGTCTCACACGTCAGCTACGAGATATAAAAACGTTTGTTAATATGCCATCCATTTGTGGTGTGCGAGCAGCCTATAAAGTCTCCCCCGGCTGACAACATGAAGTGTGTAACAAGGTGAAAGTATTCCCTCATGGCCACACATGGCGTCAGTTCCCGGGCTGGAGTTACTAAGACAATGTTGAAACCTTTAACTCAGACTCACAGAGAATCGATGGCATGTTAGGCTTCACTGGAATGGTAGAGACATGGGTTCCAGTCTAATACGTTACCTATGATATACATGTCGTACCGAATAGGTAAAACTTGCAATTTTGGCTTAAATAGCAGCGCTCTTCTTGCCATATAAGACAAGCGAAAATTTGTGTATGCAATAATTTCGCAAAAATCATTCTGAACCTAACGAAAAAAATATATTTCATTGTGTTTGTTTATTATTAAATTATTGTAAACTTATCTAAAATATATTTAGTTGGATTAGGCTAAATTAAATTGCGCTTGTTATAATAAGGTTAAGTTTTCTAAGTTTCTTTTGGTACAAAATTATTAATTTTTACATTAATATAGCTGAAAATTATATATCTTTAAACGTATAAGAGAAATTTTTAGAAAGGACTTAATTTTAAATGAGTTCTTGCTAAAAGGACCAGTTTTACCTATTCGGCACGACACACACACACACACACACATATATATATATATATATCAATCATTTCCTTCTAGTAGGAAGTCTGATCATTCATCAGAAGCAATCAGCGTCATCGAAGGAACACACACACACATAAGAATTTACATTAGCTGTTTGTTGAAGTGGTCAGTGATTTACTGAGATCGCTACACCGGTGGGGTAGAGAGCATTTGTATGCTTGCGCGATCTTACCGAGCCTCTTGAATGTCAATGTCGGCTCAGAGTTGTGGTCCATGTGTCTTCATTTTTCCTCGCTACACGACACCAATATTTTTTTTGCAGTACTGAAATATCTGCTGGTATAAATTGCTATAGTTGCCATATAAGAAAAGGTGAAATTTAACGATATTTTCAGTTTTTTTTTTTTCAATTTCTTAATCATTCTTTTATTATTTACGAAGGAAGTCTACGGGAAGCATCTTAGGTCTATCTGCCTTATTTTATTTTTGTTAATATATCTGCCTTGATTTTCTTGTGAGATAACATGGTATGCATATTTTTTTTATACTAATATTAATTTTGGAGTTCCTTGGCCAGGAAAACGAGACGAGAACCACACGAAGCACGTCCAGAGTGCTGCTTAAGTGAACCTTGGCCAGGAAAACGAGACGAGGACCACACGAAGCACGTCCAGAGTGCTGCTTAAGTGAACCTTGGCCAGGAAAACGAGACGAGGACCACACGAAGCACGTCCAGAGTGCTGCTCAAGTGAACCTTGGCCAGGAAAACGAGACGAGGACCACACGAAGCACGTCCAGAGTGCTGCTTAAGTGAACCTTGGCCAGGAAAACGAGACGAGGACCACACGAAGCACGTCCAGAGTGCTGCTCAAGTGAACCTTGGCCGAGGAAAACGAGACGAGAACCACACGAAGCACGTCCAGAGTGCTGCTCAAGTGAACCTTGGCCAGGAAAACGAGACGAGAACCACACGAAGCACGTCCAGAGTGCTGCTCAAGTGAACCTTGGCCAGGAAAACGAGACGAGAACCACACGAAGCACGTCCAGAGTGCTGCTCAAGTGAACCTTGGCCAGGAAAACGAGACGAGGACCACACGAAGCACGTCCAGAGTGCTGTTCAAGTGAACCTTGGCCAGGAAAACGAGACGAGGACCACACGAAGCACGTCCAGAGTGCTGCTCAAGTGAACCTTGGCCAGGAAAACGAGACGAGGACCACACGAAGCACGTCCAGAGTGCTGCTTAAGTGAAAGTTGTTGAGTGTATGAGAAGAATTATGGGAGAGTTCACTTACAGCTAGTATCAACAAGACATGTGCTAGAGTTTTTTTTAGTGTTCAATTATGTTCTTCCATTTATTCTTCAACTGTGTTCTTCCATTTATTGTTCTGCTGTGTTATCCCATTCATATTTTGTCTGTGTTGCTCTGCTGGAAGGTTTGTTATCTATCAGCCGAGCTGTTACCTGGAACATGCAGTGTGCACCAACCTTGTTGACACTGTGTCCTCTCATACTTGGCACTTTAAGTCACATCCTACTGCTTCTCTTACACAGATTTGACAGTAGACTTGATAGTTGATTAATTGCATAGTTGGTATACAAGCAACGAACTGGTCAATTACCTTGCTAATTGACCCTCTCCCCCAGGGGAACTGGTCAATTACCTTGCTAATTGACCCTCTCCCCCAGGGGAACTGGTCAATTAGCAATAACTCATTTAAAATTAAATCCTTTCTAAAAAATTCTCTTATACGTTTAAAGATATATATATATTTTAATTTATGTTAATGTAAAATTTAATAATTTTGTACCAAAAGAACCCTAGAAAACTTACCTAACCTTATTATAACAAGCGCAATTAAATTTAGCCTAATCCAACTAAATATATTTTAGATAAGTTCACAATAATTTAATAATAAACAAACAGAATGAAATATATTTTTTTCGTTAGGTTTAGAATGATTTTTGCGAAAATATTGCATACACAAATTTTCGCTTGCCTTATTCGACAAGAAGAGCGTTGCTGTTTAAGACAAAATCGAAAGTTTTACCTATTCAGCACGATATATATATATATATATATAAATATATATATATATATATATATATATATATATATATATATATATATATTCATTAAATATTTTCCTTATATGTATTACTTAGGTGAAATATGCTTGATAAATGTATTGTAATGTGATATATCCAGTTTAACACATACAATTGCATGGCCCGTGCGGGTTTAGAATTTCTTTATTTCGATATAATATGAGACGCGGTCTCATTAGTGTTATTATTTTCAGAGCATAAAGCTGTCGTCTGTTATTATTGTCATTGTTATTATTATTATTATTATTATTGTCACTGTTATTATTATTATTATTATTACTACTACTATTATTATTGTCATTGTTATTATTATTATTATTATTATTATTACTACTACTATTATTATTATTATTATTATTATTATTTGTATTATTATTATTATCATCATTTCATCATCAACAACAACAACGATAATTATAATAATGTGCACCTGATTGGTGGTTCAAGTGATAATTAAGGGGGTGATCAGGTGACAGACTCCCCAGCTGATTGAAACGTCATTTTGGCCAATGGGAGAATAAATCCTGGGGTGATGGTGGGGCTAGGCGTCCACCCTTGTGGGTAGGATAGGTAAGGGTTATTTCTGTGTCAGGAACGCAGGTGAGGGATAGGTGTGTGTGTAATGAGGATAGCATGGTGTGTGTGTGTGTGTGTGTGTGTTTACGAGGATGGGAAGTGAAATATAGTTTATCTTTTTTTGAGGATGGCAGGTGAATCTTGTATTCTTTGTGAGGATAGCAGGTGATGAATAGTGCATTGTGAGGATGGCAGGTGAAGGTTAGTGCCTTGTGAAGATGACAGGTGAATCTTGTATTCTTTGTGAGGATAGCAGGTGATGGATAATGCTCCGATAAGATAGCAGGTGTAGGGTAGCACTTTGTGAGGATAGCAGGTGATAGATAGTGCTTCGAGAGGATAGCAGGTGATAGATAGTGCTCCGAGAGGATAGCAGGTGTAGAGTAGCACTTTGTGAGGATATCAGGGTAGGGACGGTGGGTATCTTATTTAGTAAGGATGACAGGTGAAGGATAGAGTAGGATAACGAATAAGCCTATTTTTTATGTTTTTTCGAGAGCGTAGAAATGAACGTAAGAAGAAATCTCGCTTAAGTTTGAGCTGAGGTTCAGATCTGAAGGTTCGTCAGTCTCAGTGTAAGAATGTGCTGAGGGTGGGGCCGCGTGCAGCGAACACCACCAATAGTTTGATGGATCACGCAGACGCTGGGAGTCCTGGTCTGGTCTTGGTACCCGGGAGTGATGGTCAGGGAGCTAGCAAGGGTTAATGTGAATCATCACGACGCACCACCACGCACCACCACACATCCACGCACCACCACACATCCACACACCACCACCACCACACACTACCACGCACCACCACATACCACCACGCACCACCACATACCACCACGCACCACCACATACCACTACACACTACCACGCACCACCACACACTACCACACACCACCACACCACCACGCACCACCACACGCCACCACTCACTACCACGCACCACCACACACTACCACGCACCACCACACATCACCACGCACCACCACACACTACCACACATACCACGCACCACACACTACCAGCACCACCACACTACCAGCACCACCACACACACCACCACCACACATACCACGCACCACCACACACACCACCACACACCTACCACGCACCACCACACACCACCACACACACTACCACGCACCACCACGCACCACCACACACCACCACGCACCACCACCACCACCACCACCACACACCACCACGCACCACCCCCACACCACCACACACCACCACCACCACCACAGCACCACCACACACCACCACGCACCACCACGCACCACCACACACCACCACGCACCACCACACACCACCACGCACCACCACACACCACCACGCACCACCACGCACCACCACACACTACCACGCACCACCACGCACCACCACGCACCACCACACACCACCACGCACCACCACGCACCACCACGCACCACCACACACCACCACGCACCACCACACACCACCACGCACCACCACACCACCACCACCACCACACCACCACCACCACCACCACCACCACACACCACCACACACCACCACACACCACCACACACCCACACACTACCACCACCACGCACCACCACACACCACCACACACTACCACGCACCACCACGCACCACCACACACCACCACGCACCACCACACACCACCACACACTACCACGCACCACCACGCACCACCACACACTACCACACACCACCACGCACCACCAAGCACCACCACACACCACCACGCACCACCACACACCACCACGCACCACCACACACCACCACACACTACCACACACCACCACACACCACCACACACCACCACACACCACCACGCACCACCACACACATTCACCTCCCAGTAAAACAGAAAAAAGATCATTTGTCATTAATCATGAAGACGGAGTATGGTGGCAATTACAGGTGTGCGGTAGAGGCGGGAGTGGCGTGTTACCTGAAGCCCACTTGGCCCTTATCACCCATGTTAATTACATTCGTGTTTGTGCCTGGTTATAAAGATATCGCGGCGTCCCCTAGGTGCGGAGATGACAGTCTCGGACATCTCGGCAGCATCCGGCGCATCCCCGCTGCTACCCTCTCGCTCCATTATCGACTCTAGTTACTGGTTGCTCAAAGGTTTATTTTGACGGGCGGTTGGGCGGGTGTGGGTTGCGTCTGGTGGCTATTCAATCAGCGGGTGTTGGGCGGGTGTTGGGCGGGTGTCCACGGGTGGTGCACGGACCGCCGCCCGCCCGCCCGCCCCACCTTGAATCCCTTCTTCCTCCCCCACTGAGACGCCCACGGACGCGTTTAGATGCGATTTACGTGGGTCTCCCGTCTGATAAACTCATAGCAAAACTTGACAAGTGTCTAATAAATTTGTTGGACAATAATTAAAGGACATAGGAGAGAGAGAGAGAGAGAGAGAGAGAGAGAGATAGAGAGAGAGAGAGAGAGAGAGAGAGAAGACAGACAGACAGACAGACAGACAGAGAAGAAGAGAGAGAGATGAGGATAATTGCGACTTGCGCCGAGGACTGGAGGTTTGTTGCGAGGATGATGAGTCTATCTGGGAGGCCGTTGCCACCCACACACGCACAAACGCACACACACGCACACACACACACAGCTGAGTCTCGACCCCTGCAACCACAATTAGGTGAGTACTCATGCACACACACACTCACACACACACATGCACGCACACACACACACACACACACACACATACACACACTCTTCAACATAGAGAGCTTACAAGAACATCTCTGAAGAAGACTTAGACACATACCTGGAGCTTACCTGGAGAGGGTTTCGGGGGTCAACGCCCCCGCGACCCGGTCTGAGACCAGGCCTCATGGTGGATCAGGGTGTGATCAACTTTAGGTGCCTGTCCAGTGCCTTCTTGAAGACAACCAGAGGTCTATTGGTAATCCCCCTTATGTATGCTGGGAGGCAGTTGAACAGTCTTGGGCCCCGGACACTTATTGTGTTGTCTCAGTATACCCGTGGCGCCCCTGCTTTTCATCGGGGGGATGTTGCATCTCCTGCCGAGTCTTTTGCTTTCATAGGGAGTGATTTTCGTGTGCAAGTTTGGCACTAATCCCTCTAGGATTTTCCAAGTGTATGCACAACATCTGGGTATCTTTATTATAGACGATTCACCATCCAGTGCCTTTATCAGTACAAAGACATAATGTGAAGACTGTAGAACTATATACAAAAGATGAGGTAATCAGTCCCTCGGTGGTCTTCACCAACTACAAGACTGATTACCTCATCTTTTGTATATAGTTCTACTCTCTTTCAATTACTTCCTTGAATTTGTATTGATAAAGCCACTGGAGGGCGAAACGTCTACAATAAAGATACCCAGATGTTGCACATGTGTCTAATTATCGTCTTGTCGGTACTGTACGCCAGTGACGCGCACAAGAACATCTCTGTACACATACGTTCACCGCAACGCTCAATTACGATCTCCGACATCTGGTGTTAACGCAAGGTATGATATTTCTACCCGGGTAATAATCGGGGTTCTGGGGAGAGAGAGAGAGAGCGAGAACCAATCTTCAGGGCGCCCCCCCCTGCCAGCCCCCCGGGGGGCTGGTTCTAGCCCAAGGGGGAGATGGGACACCGGCTTTTTCGCCCTAGTATTAACAACGACATTATTATCTCCACTACCAACTGGAAGAAAAAGAATTACAGCACTTATCCCCAGTTGAGATTAAATCACGTTAATATATGTCTGGTTAAGAAATTTATAGGCGCTTGTGTTGCTACGGTAATTAGCATTCATTTACGTTAGGCGGGAATAATGATAGCGTAGTTTATACTGGGGGGAAGGGAGGAATATAACGTTGTTGGCGGGGCGGCCATGGGCGGCCCGGCGGGGGCCCGCCCATGGCCGCCAAACCCCCGCTGAGGTGATCAGGAACTAGCAGGACCACGCCGCCTCGACCCTGCCGCGGACCCGCCTCTACCCTGCCACGGACCCTCAGTATATACCCGCCCATAACCGACTCTCACCTACCCGCCGCTCCTACACTGCCTCTTGGAATATATTACATACCTTCTTGGGGCCCCACGCTTACCAGTCAATTTTCCCCGTGTTTACAGTGTCAGGCTGAAGATGGAATAATATACAGACAAGCTACCCTTGGGTATCTTAATTGTCGAAACGTTTCGTCTACACAGTAGGCTTCTTCAGTCCTACACAGAGAAACAGTTTTTGAGGTGATCAGTCCCTCAGCCTGGAGAAGAGTTCAGCTTCATGGTCTGGAACGATATGAAGCTGAACCATGAGAATGCAGTCTTAAATACTGTCCAAGGTAAGCGAATCCCGTCCCCTACAACGTCTTCGAGGTCTTCCACCTCACCTTGGGCAGTATTTAAGACTCCATTCTCATGGTTCAGCTTCATATCGTTCCAGACCATGAACTCTTCTCCAGGCTGGGGGACTGACCACCTCAAATACTATTTCTCCAAGGTAGATAGACTGATTACATCATCTTCCTTTCACTACTACACCTGCTACTGTCTTTGTATTCGACTGAAGAAGCCAACTATGTAGGGCTTCAATCGACCAGTTCTGGTGAGCCTGTGCCCACTGTAGCCTCAGTTTCCTGTTCTCAGTTGACAGTGAGTGGAAACTGGTGTGTTATCTCTGCTGCTGCTAATATCCACTTCAAGATCCAACATGTTGTACACTGTACACTGTAGGCAAAACATTTCAACAGTAAATATAACCAACTATTGTACATGTGTCTTATCTAGTCAGTTAGGGTTGGTTCCCATCGCTGTCAACCCTGTATTTATATAGTTGCCATCGCTGTCAACCCTGTATTTATATAGTTGCCATCGCTGTCAACCCTGTATTTATATAGTTGCCATCGCTGTCAACCCTGTATTTATATAGTTGCCATCGCTGTCAACCCTGTATTTATATAGTTGCCATCGCTGTCAACCCTGTATTTATATAGTTGCCATCGCTGTCAACCCTGTATTTATATAGTTGCCATCGCTGTTAACTGTGTATTTATATAGTTGCCATCGCTGTTAACTGTGTATTTATATAGTTGCCACCGCTGTTAACTGTGTATTTATATAGTTGCCATCGCTGTTAACTGTGTATTTATATAGTTGCCACCGCTGTTAACTGTGTATTTATATAGTTGCCACCGCTGTTAACTGTGTATTTATATAGCTGCCACCGCTGTTAACTGTGTATTTATATAGTTGCCACCGCTGTTAACTGTGTATTTATATAGTTGCCACCGCTGTTAACTGTGTATTTATATAGTTGCCATCGCTGTTAACTGTGTATTTATATAGTTGCCACCGCTGTTAACTGTGTATTTATATAGTTGCCACCGCTGTTAACTGTGTATTTATATAGTTGCCATCGCTGTTAACTGTGTATTTATATAGTTGCCATCGCTGTTAACTGTGTATTTATATATTTACCACCGCTGTTAACTGTGTATTTATATAGTTGCCACCGCTGTTAACTGTGTATTTATATAGTTGCCACCGCTGTTAACTGTGTATTTATATAGTTGCCAAGCTGTTAACTGTGTATTTATATAGTTGCCACCGCTGTTAACTGTGTTATATGTTAGCTCACGCTGTTAACTGTGTATTTATATAGTTGCCATCGCTGTTAACTGTGTATTTATATAGTTGCCACCGCTGTTAACTGTGTATTTATATAGTTGCCACCGCTGTTAACTGTGTATTTATATAGTTGCCACCGCTGTTAACTGTGTATTTATATAGTTGCCACCGCTGTTAACTGTATTTATATAGTTACCACCGCTGTTAACTGTGTATTTATATAGTTACCACCGCTGTTAACTGTATTTATATAGTTACCACCGCTGTTAACTGTATTTATATAGTTGCCATCGCTGTTAACTGTGTATTTATATAGTTGCCATCGCTGTTAACTGTGTATTTATATAGTTGCCATCGCTGTTAACTATGTATTTATATAGTTGCCATCGCTGTTAACTGTGTATTTATATAGTTACCACCGCTGTTAACTGTGTATTTATATAGTTGCCACCGCTGTTAACTGTGTATTTATATAGTTGCCATCCGCTGTTAACTGTGTATTTATATAGTTGCCATCGCTGTTAACTGTGTATTTATATAGTTGCCATCGCTGTTAACTGTGTATTTATATAGTTGCCATCGCTGTTAACTGTGTATTTATATAGTTGCCATCACTGTTAACTGTGTATTTATATAGTTGCCACGCTGTTAACTGTGTATTTATATAGTTGCCATCGCTGTTAACTGTGTATTTATATAGTCACCGCTTATGTGTTTTTATATGTGCCATCGCTGTTAACTGTGTATTTATATAGTTGCCATCTCTGTTAACTGTGTATTTATATAGTTACCACCGCTGTTAACTGTGTATTTATATAGTTGCCACCGCTGTTAACTGTGTATTTATATAGTTGCCATCGCTGTTAACTGTGTATTTATATAGTTGCCATCGCTGTTAACTGTGTATTTATATAGTTGCCATCGCTGTTAACTGTGTATTTATATAGTTGCCACCGCTGTTAACTGTGTATTTATATAGCCTACATAAAATGCACGATATGTTTGTGCTGTCCTGTGGTAACCTCGTCTTCAACACTGATAATTTTTTTCTTGAATGTGAAATTCTTCTCGGAGGATATATTATATTTTCAAGTGTAATGTTGGCAGGCTTGATCCAAGATGGCGGGTGGGTGGGCATGGCAGACCTGGTGGTGGGTCAGTGTGGCAGACATCACCTGGTGGTGGGTCAGTGTGGCAGACATCACCTGGTGGTGGGTCAGTGTGGCAGACATCACCTGGTGGTGGGTCAGTGTGGCAGACATCACCTGGTGGTGGGTCAGTGTGGCAGACATCACCTGGTGGTGGGTCAGTGTGGCAGACATCACCTGGTGGTGGGTCAGTGTGGCAGACATTACCTGGTGGTGGGTCAGTGTGGCAGACATCACCTGGTGGTGGGTCAGTGTGGCAGAGATAACCTGGTGGTGGGTCAGTGTGGCAGACATCACCTGGTGGTGGGTCAGTGTGGCAGACATTACCTGGTGGTGGGTCAGTGTGGCAGACATCACCTGTTGGTGGGTCTTTGTGGCAGATATCACCTGGTGGTGGGTCAGTGTGGCAGACATCACCTGGTGGTGGGTCAGTGTGGCAGACATCACCTGGTGGTGGGTCAGTGTGGCAGACATCACCTGGTGGTGGGTCTTTGTGGCAGACATCACCTGGTGGTGGGTCAGTGTGGCAGATATCACCTGGTGGTGGGTCAGTGTGGCAGACATCACCTGGCAGACATGCTGGTAGTCATGGCAGACCTGGTGGTGGGTCAGTGCGGCAGACATCACCTGGTGGTGGGTCAGTGTGGCAGACATCACCTGGTGGTGGGTCAGTGTGGCAGACATCACCTGGTGGTGGGTCAGTGTGGCAGACATCACCTGGTGGTGGGTCAGTGTGGCAGACATCACCTGGTGGTGGGTCAGTGTGGCAGACATCACCTGGTGGTGGGTCAGTGTGGCAGACATCACCTGGTGGTGGGTCAGTGTGGCAGACATCACCTGGTGGTGGGTCAGTGTGGCAGACATCACCTGGTGGTGGGTCAGTGTGGCAGAGATAACCTGGTGGTGGGTCAGTGTGGCAGACATCACCTGGTGGTGGGTCAGTGGCAGACATCACCTGGTGGTGGGTCAGTGTGGCAGACATCACCTGGTGGTGGGTCAGTGTGGCAGACATCACCTGGTGGTGGGTCAGTGCGGCAGACATCACCTGGTGGTGGGTCAGTGTGGCAGACATCACCTGGTGGTGGGTCAGTGTGGCAGACATCACCTGGTGGTGGGTCAGTGCGGCAGACATCACCTGGTGGTGGGTCAGTGCGGCAGACATCACCTGGTGGTGGGTCAGTGTGGCAGACATCACCTGGTGGTGGGTCAATGCGGCAGACATCACCTGGTGGTGGGTCAGTGCGGCAGACATCACCTGGCAGACGCGCGGGTGGCGCCCCTGCCGCATCCATCACACGCACTAAATTACCCCCTTTTGAATTTCAACTCGCAATTTGAGCTGTACTCCGCGTGGTCTGCATTCTGCGCTGATAATGTCTGTATTAGGCGAGCCATGCGCGGCTGCAGGGGTGGGAGGAGGAGGGTGCAGGGGAACGAACCACCAAGAACGGTGTATACGATCGAGATCAGAGTAGACGCTGGAGGTCGCGCCTCAGTGACGGTTCAAGCGCTTCACAGAGCCGTCGGAATTGACACAGATTTTTGACAAAAGGGGAAATAATGTGTGTTGTTAGCATTCAGGACCACCGCTCAATTATATACCGGGAAGGTACACACCGTCTGGTATTTTTGTATTTATTAAGGGTTCATATTTGTGTGTTTTTGTGTGTGCTGTGTTGTGTTGTGTATTTTGTATTATGCGTGTGTTTGTGTGTGTGTGTGTGTGTGTGTAAGTTATTCAGGTATACACAAATACAGTTACATAGATTATTAAACATAGCAGCATATGTGTAGAGAATCTAGGATAACCCAAAAAAGTCAGGCAGAGTGACTTATTTCCATTGGGGTCTATTTAATACCTTAATATTATACACTGTAGGAGATATATATTATACTATAAAGGATATATACTAGGAATAAGGTAAAAGAGTTATTTACATTTACATGTATGTGTGTGTATGTGTGTGTGTTAGTTACCATTTTGTCCTAGGCACATATCGATTAGACACTAGGCCTGTTGTATGTATGTGTGTGTGTGTGTGTAACGAAACACTTCGAAATGTTTCGGCCCCGCCGGGAATTGAACCCGGGCCCTCCGTGCGTGAAGCAAGAGCGCTAGCCACCATGCCATCGGGTGTGTGTGTGTGTGTGTGTGTGTGTGTGTGTGTGTGTGTGTGTGTGTGTGCTCACCAACACTGGATTAGTCCTACAACTTGTAAATTATAGGATTACTGAGAATGAAAATCCTCGCCCGCCTCCAACCCAACAAAGGACACTGGTGGAAGGGATGGAGGGAGGGAGGAAAGGACCCTGTAGGGAGGCATAGAGGGAGACAGGAAGGTGATAGAGAGGCGAAGAGGGAGATAGAAATGCAAGCAAAGACAGATTCTCGCCTAGAGAGAATCCTGTGACACAGTAGCCAGGGAGGAGATAGAAAGGCAGAAAAGAGGGAGCTAAGAAAGCAAAGAGGGAGATAGGGAGACAAAGAAGGAAGATAGAAGGACAGAGGGCTAGGTAAGCAGTGAGAGGGATAGAACCTCGTCCTGAGGGACTCCTGTGACACAGAAGCAAGTAAGGGAGACAAGAAAGCAGAAAAGGAGATAGAAAGACAAAGAGGAAGATAGGAAGACAGAGAGGGAAGATAGAAAGACAAAGGAGACAGGTAAGCAGAGAGAGGGAGAGAACCTGGTCCTGAGGGACTCCAGTGACATATAAACAGAGAGGGTACAATTATAGTGGTGGTGGAGGAAGGCTTGGGCGACTATATTATAGCTGGACGATGATCTCTAATCTAACATCTCAATCATCTCTTGTTGCCTCTTTCAGCTCCGCCCATTAACCCCTGATCGCTTATCTTGGCTGGCGGGCGTGGGTCGTGCGGGCGGGCGCCTGTGTGTGGCGGACACCAGCGGCGTGGCTAGCTGGGCGGCCCTACCACACCCCGCCCGCCCGCCTGCCTGCCACAACCTGCTGTGGTGGTGGTGCACTCACTGCCCGCCTGCTGAGGTGGTGGTGGTGCACTCCCTGCCTGCCTGCTGCTGCTGCAGTGGTGGTGGAGGTGCATTCACTGCCTGCCTGCTCCAGTCAGTGGTGGTGGAGGTGCATTCACTGCCTGCCTGCTCCAGTCAGTGGTGATGGTGGTGCACTCCCTGCTTGCCTGCTCCAGTGGTGATGGTGGTGCACTCCCTGTCTGACTGCTGCAGTGGTGGCGGTGCACTCCCTGCTTGCCTGCTGCAGTGGTGCACTCCCTGCTTCAGTGGTGATAGTGGTGCACTCACTGCTTTCCTGCTACAGTGGAGATAGTGATGCACTCCCTGTCTGTCTGCTCCAGTGGTGATAATGGTGCACTCACTGCCTGCCTGCTGCAGTGGTGGTGTGTGGTGCACTCCCTGCCTGCAGTGGTGGTGGTGGCGCACTCCCTGCTGCAGGTGGTGGTGGTGCACTCCCTGCTGCAGTGGTGGTGGTGGTGCACCTTGTCTGTCTCTACAGTAGTGGTGCACTCCCTGCTGCAGTGTTGGTGCACTCCCTGCCTACCTGCTGCAGTGTTGGTGCACTCCCTTCCTGCCTGCTGCAGTGTTGGTGCACTCCCTTCCTGCCTGCTGCAGTGTTGGTGCACTCTGCCTGCTGCAGTGTTGGTGCACTCTCTGCCTGCTGCAGTGTTGGTGCACTCTCTGCCTGCCTGCTGCAGTGTTGGTGCACTCCCTGCCTGCCTGCTGCAGTGATGGTGCACTCTCTGCCTGCTTGCTGCAGTGGTAATGGTGCACTCCCTGCCTGCCTGCTGTAGTGATGGTGGTGGTGCACTCCCTGCCTGCTGCAGTGGTGGTACACTCCCTACCTGCCTGCTGTAGTTTTGGTGGTGCACTCCCTGCCTGTCTGCTGCAGTGATGATGGTGATGGTGGTGCATTCCCTGTCTGCCTGCCTGCTGCAGTGGTGGTGCACTCCTTTCCTGTCTGATGAAGTAGTGGTGGTGGTGCACTCCTTTTCAGCCTGCTGCATTGGTGCACTCCCTGCCTGTCTTCTGCAGTGGTGGTGGGGATAGTAGTGGTAGTAGTGATAGTGGTGGTAGAGGTGATAGTGGTGGTAGTGGTAGTAATAGTAGTAATAGCAGTTGTAGTAGCAGCAGTAGCAGTTGTAGTCGTAGTAGTAGTAGTAGTAATAGTACTAGTAGTAGTAGGTCAACTTTTTAAAACAAAAAACTCTGGTCAAGTGTGTGGTAGGCTAATTGGTCTTGAATTTCCCAGGATGGCGAGAGACTGCGCTGTTTAGTGCCTCTCTGGCGTGAAGAATCGTGGCCAACTGATTGTGGAGGAGCGTGTGATGTCTGTTGTCATGATACCTGCTTCCTGCTCTTGCTGTCATGATACCTGCTTCCTGCTCCTGCTGCCTAATGTAAACACGGTACTGGTGTTCCCAGGATGGTCGAGGACATGTTTGTACCTGGTGTCTGTTGTAAACACGGTACTGGTGTTCCCAGGATGGTCGAGGACATGTTTGTACCTGGTGTCTGTTGTAAACACGGTACTGGTGTTCCCAGGATGGTCGAGGACATGTTTGTACCTGCTGTCTGTTGTAAACACGGTACTGGTGTTCCCAGGATGGTCGAGGACATGTTTGTACCTGGTGTCTGTTGTAAACACGGTACTGGTGTTCCCAGGATGGTCGAGGACATGTTTGTACCTGGTGTCTGTTGTAAACACGGTACTGGTGTTCCCAGGATGGTCGAGGACATGTTTGTACCTGCTGTCTGTTGTAAACACGGTACTGGTGTTCCCAGGATGGAGGAGGACTTGCAATACACCTGGTTATTCGAGGTGAACGCTAGCAGTTCCTCCGGCGATTAAACCAGGTACTGTCCCAAGACGACCAAGTAATGTGGCTTATTTCTATTCCATCCATCGAAGACATTATAATTTCACCATGGGGTTGATAATTGAATTCTTCTATGGACCTCAAGCAAACAGTACGATGTTTAAGGCGAGGACAAGTTTAGTTGCTTCTGTATAACAGGTACTGGTGTTCCCAGGATGGTCGAGGACATGTTTGTACCTGGTGTCTGTTGTAAACACGGTACTGGTGTTCCCAGGATGGTCGAGGACATGTTTGTACCTGGTGTCTGTTGTAAACACGGTACTGGTGTTCCCAGGATGGTCGAGGACATGTTTGTACCTGGTGTCTGTTGTAAACACGGTACTGGTGTTCCCAGGATGGTCGAGGACATGTTTGTACCTGGTGTCTGTTGTAAACACGGTACTGGTGTTCCCAGGATGGAGGAGGACTTACAATACCTGTTGTTCGAGGTGAACGCTAGCAGTTCCTCTCGGCGGATTAGCAACCCAGGATAACCCAAGACGACCAAGTAATGTGGCTTATTTCTATTCCATCCATCGAAGACAGCGACTCTCCATGGGGTTATAAATTAATTCTTCTAGTGGACCTCAAGCAACAATACGATGTTTAACCAGGACAAGTTTCAGTTGCTTCGCTATAGAAGAATGGGGGAAATAAATACTGTAACGGAGTAGAGGACAAACTCAAATCATTCAACAGAGCAGAAGTGGCATGTGCAAGACTTTGGAGTGATGATGTCAGAAGATCTCACATTCAAAAGATCATAATATTGTTGCCACCACAAATAGAACATTCAAGACAAGAGATGCTGAGGTACTGATGGTTTTCTTCAAGTCACTTGTTCTCTTAAGGCTGGAATACTACTTTATACTGACACCTTCCTTCCGGGCAAGACAGGTTGCTGAGCTGGAAAACGTACAGAGAACTTTCAATGCCCTTATACATTCACTCAAACGTCTGAACTACTGGAAATGTTTGAAGTCCCTTCCGCTGTATTCCTTGAAAGGTAAGCGAGAAAGGTACATCATAATTTACACCTGGAAAGTCCTAAAGGGACTGGTCCCAAACTTGCACACTGAAATCACTCCCTGTGAAGCCAAGAGACTTGGCAGAGCCTGGCCTCCTACAGGCTGGGTGACTTTTACCCCAGCCTGGCCTCCTACAGGCTGGGTGACTTGTACCCAGCCTGGCCTCCTACAAGCTGGGGGGAGGGGAACACAAAGCCCACGCTTTTCATTTGTCATTTGTTTGGACTTCTTCGTTAGTGTGCCTCTGGCCTCAACTATCATCCGAACTATCGAGAGTCACTCGTTACAGACAGTTATGTTGACATTTTTACGTGACATGCCCCCTACCCCCCAATACCTGCCTCCCCCCAAGTTCTTGCCCTTAACCACAGTTCCTGCCCCTCCGGAGAAGTGCTAAGTAACCCTGATTTAAGGAGCGTTAATGTACTCATTTACGACTTAGAGCGGATCCAGGAGACTTGAAACCTCCGTGTGTAGCTTTGAAACCTCCGTGTGTAGCCTTGAAACCTCCGTGTGTAGCTTTGAAACCTCCGTGTGTAGCTTTGAAACCTCCGTGTGTAGCTTTGAAACCTCCGTGTGTAGCTTTGAAACCTCCTGTGTAGCTTTGAAACCTCCTTGTAGCTTTGAAACCTCCTTGTGTAAGCTTAAAACCTCCGTGTGTAGCTTTGAAACCTCCGTGTGTAGCTTTGAAACCTCCGTGTGTAGCTTTGAAACCTCAGTGTAGCTTTGAAACCTCAGTGTGTAGCTTTGAAACCTCCGTGTGTAGCTTGAAACCTCCGTGTGTAGCTTTGAAACCTCCGTGTGTAGCTTTGAAACCTCCGTGTGTAGCTTGAAACCTCGTGTGTAGCTTAAACCTCCGTGTGTAGCTTTGAAACCTCCGTGTGTAGCTTTGAAACCTCCGTGTGTAGCTTTGAAACCTCGTGTGTAGCTTTGAAACCTCCGTGTGTAGCTTTGAAACCTCCGTGTGTAGCTTTGAAACCTCCGTGTGTAGCTTTGAAACCTCCGTGTGTAGCTTTGAAACCTCCGTGTGTAGCTTTGAAACCTCCGTGTGTAGCTTTGAAACCTCCGTGTGTAGCTTTGAAACCTCCGTGTGTAAGCTTAAAACCTCCGTGTGTAGCTTTGAAACCTCCGTGTGTAGCTTTGAAACCTCCGTGTGTAGCTTTGAAACCTCCGTGTGTAGCTTTGAAACCTCCGTGTGTAGCTTTGAAACCTCCGTGTGTAGCGCAACCGTGCTCAGCGGAGCCAGTAGTTCCGGCGAAGCCTCGCGTCATGACTAGAGATCGAAATCTGGCGGTTCAGAACTGGTCCACCTGCTGGAGGTCCCCACGGTGAAGGACCGGGTCTTGCGGAGAGTCTTGGTTCACAGGCCACTGTCGGGTTCTTAGTGATCCTAGACAAAGTCTTGGCACACCTATAGTCTCCTTACTGGCCAGAGTGACCTAGACGCTACTCTGGCAGCCAGAGTGACCTAGACGCTACTCTGGTAGCCAGAGTGACCTAGACGCTACTCTAGCAGCCAGAGTGACCTAGACGCTACTCTGGTAGGCAGAGTGACCTAGACGCTACTCTGGCAGCCAGAGTGACCTAGACGCTACTCTGGTAGCCAGAGTGACCTAGACGCTACTCTGGCAGCCAGAGTGACCTAGACGCTACTCTGGCAGCCAGAGTGACCTAGACAGCTTACTCTGGCAGCCAGAGTGACCTAGACGCTACTCTGGCAGCCAGAGTGACCTAGACGCTACTCTGGCAGCCAGATGACCTAGACGCTACTCTGGCAGCCAGAGTGACCTAGACGCTACTCTGGCAGCCAGAGTGACCTAGACTGCCACCTGGCAGCCAGAGTGACCTAGACGCTACTCTGGCAGCCAGAGTGACCTAGACGCTACTCTGGCAGCCAGAGTGACCTAGACGCTACTCTGGCAGCCAGAGTGACCTAGACGCTACTCTGGCGCCAGGACTAGACGCCTGGCAGCCAGAGTGACCTAGACGCTACTCTGGCAGCCAGAGTGACCTAGACGACTACTCTGGCAGCCAGTGACCTAGACGCTACTCTGGCAGCCAGAGTGACCTAGACGCTACTCTGGCAGCCAGTGACCTAGACGCTACTCTGGCAGCCAGAGTGACCTAGACGCTACTCTGGCAGCCAGAGTGACCTAGACGCTACTCTGGCAGCCAGAGTGACCTAGACGCTACTCTGGCAGCCAGAGTGACCTAGACGCTACTCTGGCAGCCAGAGTGACCTAGACGCTACTCTGGCAGCCAGAGTGACCTAGACGTACTCTGGCAGCCAGTGACCTAGACCTACTCTGGCAGCCAGAGTGACCTAGACGCTACTCTGGCAGCCAGAGTGACCTAGACGCTACTCTGGCAGCCAGAGTGACCTAGACGCTACTCTGGCAGCCAGAGTGACCTAGACGCTACTCTGGCAGCCAGAGTGACCTAGACGCTACTCTGGCAGCCAGAGTGACCTAGACGCTACTCTGGCAGCCAGTGACCTAGACGCTACTCTGGCAGCCAGAGTGACCTAGACGCTACTCTGGCAGCCAGTGACCTAGACGCTACTCTGGCAGCCAGAGTGACCTAGACGCTACTCTGGCAGCCAGAGTGACCTAGACGCTACTCTGGCAGCCAGAGTGACCTAGACGCTACTCTGGCAGCCAGAGTGACCTAGACGCTACTCTGGCAGCCAGAGTGACCTAGACGCTACTCTGGCAGCCAGAGTGACCTAGACGCTACTCTGGCAGCCAGAGTGACCTAGACGCTCTCTGGCAGCCAGAGTGACCTAGACGCTACTCTGGCAGCCAGAGTGACCTAGACGCTACTCTGGCAGCCAGAGTGACCTAGACGCTACTCTGGCAGCCAGAGTGACCTAGACGCTACTCTGGCAGCCAGAGTGACCTAGACGCTACTCTGGCAGCCAGAGTGACCTAGACGCTACTCTGGCAGCCAGAGTGACCTAGACGCTACTCTGGCAGCCAGTGACTGACGCCCTGAGCCAGAGGACCTGACGCTCTCTGGCAGCCAGTGACCTAGACGCTACTCTGGCAGCCAGAGTGACCTAGACGCTACTCTGGCAGCCAGAGATGACCCTGAGCACGCTACTCTGGCAGCCAGAGTGACCTAGACGCTACTCTGGCAGCCAGAGTGACCTAGACGCTACTCTGGCAGCCAGAGTGACCTAGACGCTACTCTGGCAGCCAGAGTGACCTAGACGCTACTCTGGCAGCCAGAGTGACCTAGACGCTACTCTGGCAGCCAGTGACCTAGACGCTACTCTGGCAGCCAGTGACCTAGACGCTACTCTGGCAGCCAGAGTGACCTAGACGCTACTCTGGCAGCCAGTGACCTAGACGCTACTCTGGCAGCCAGAGTGACCTAGACGCTACTCTGGCAGCCGAGTGACCTAGACGCTACTCTGGCAGCCAGAGTGACCTAGACGCTACTCTGGCAGCCAGAGTGACCTAGACGCTATTCTGGCAGCCAGAGTGACCTAGACGCTACTCTGGCAGCCAGAGTGACCTAGACGCTACTCTGGCAGCCAGATGACCTAGACGCTACTCTGGCAGCCAGAGTGACCTAGACGCTACTCTGGCAGCCAGAGTGACCTAGACGCTACTCTGGCAGCCAGACTGATCTAGACGCTACTCTGGCAGCCAGATGACCTAGACGCTACTCTGGCAGCCAGAGTGACCTAGACGCTACTCTGGCAGCCAGAGTGACCTAGACGCTACTCTGGCAGCCAGACTCACGCTCACACAAGCGTCCTTGACAACCTCCATCAAGAGGGAGTGAAAAAAGTGCTTTTCAAGCATTCCTTTACTGGAACCAAATCAAAACATATACTGGAACTGAGTCAAAACATATACTGGAACTGAGTCAAAACACATACTTGAAGTGCGTCCAATCTCATGCTATAACTGCGTCAAATCTCATGCTGGAACTGCGTCAAAAAACACACCAAATCCGCGTCAGCATTGACTCTAAAGCTGCGTCTATTCTACCGTCTAAAAATCATATAAATCAACCAAATATATACATGTATATAATGTAAACATATACACATTCTTGCACAGATATTCTTCGGATATATTCTTTAAGTGTACTTGAGTACCACTTGTCGCTGCCGTACTTCACACCCGGGCCAAAAGTGGCTCTCTCTCTGTCTCTGACTCGAAAACTTCGCTGCGAACCAATTAAGTGGCCAGGATGGTCTGTCGTTGGTTATCTGATGGGTGCAGAGCCATTCGTGGTTATCTGATGGGTGCAGAGCCATTCATAGCGGCTGATAGAACAGACGACACCAGTGGCTTTCTTCTCGGTTGGTCATTACCACCGCCTAGGGTCGTTAGTGACCTGCCGACTGTGCAAGATTCGTTGTTTGCTCAAACGCCTTTTGTTGGGGAGCGGTGAGGAGGGCTAGTGTTTCGCCCTGTGTAGAGCCTTGTCAAGCCATGTTTCGCCCTGTGTAGAGCCTTGTCAAACCATGTTTCATTCTGTGTAGAGCTTTATCAAGTCGTTCTTCGCTGTGTACAGAACTTATCAAAACTTGATAAAACTATATACAGGGTGAAACAGCATACGATAAAGTTCTAGACGGGGCGAAACGGCGTTAAAAAACTATGCAGAGCGAAACGTCGCCTCCAGTGCAATACTAACTAGTTATGCAGCCGCGGCCTTAATTAGTCTTGCTAATCGCCTTGGAAACACACCGGTGATTGGTCCAATGTAACTCTCAGATAGACCAGGTGATCAGATTACCCAGCAGTTAACGAGCGCCAAATAAACTGGCTTAACTACCCCCGTGTTGTTGATGGCAGACTGAAGGAGGTCCGGTGACTGGCGCCCCCATCCCCCCGATCTCACAACACCGGCGGTTTTTTAAAAGCGTTCACGTTTTGGACGCTTGCTGGACGTTCCTCCTGGCTACCTCGATGGCGGACGTATCGCGTCTTCGGAACGCTAGAGCTGTGCGTTGTTCCTATGTTCTGTGGAAGGTAACGTTACAAAATTAGGCTAAGCTAACTGGATTTTGTTGTGCTGGATCAGCAGTCATTTGAAGGTTGATGTATGGAGTAAGAGAACGAGAGAGAGAGAGAGAGAGAGATCTTAGCTTGTAAATACAGCTAGGAATCCTAAACCTACCTTTGTAAAACCCTGTAGTATAAGAGAGAGAGGGAGATCATCTTACAGTTAGGAATCCTAAACCTACCCTAGTAAAACCCTGTGTAAAAAGAGAGAGAGGAGCTATACGACTGTAAATACCACCCTCAACCCCCTTCCCCTCATCCCATCCTCATGCAGTATTCACTCCTACAAACTCTGCAATCATTAGAGTTGGATCCTGTTAGGTGAAATGTGATAGTATTCAGTGCAGGTGTGTAGTGCGCTGTTACACCCAGGAACTTAACATGCTACGTTTGTTCTCCACACTCATCCTAGTCTATGACCATCTCCAAAGTGACATTATTGTGATGGCCCACGACACCGTATTTGGTGCATGTGGGGGTATAATGTGACATGTGTGCCGTACCTGTGTGTGTGTGTGTGTGTGTGTCTGAGAGACCGTGTTTACCAGTCCGTGTGCTCACCAGTTTCTTAAAGAGAGAGAGGGGGGGGTCTAGTCTTGGTTCGTGGCTCTTCCTCTTCTAATCTTCGTCGACCTCCACTACTAGGTACTGGCCTCTTGAACCCTGACGTACCCACTCTTAAAACTGTGTATGTAGCTTGCGCAAGCCACATGAGTTAGTGTAATGTGAGGTTGTAAGTGGGTGGTGTACGGGTGTGTAGGTCGGTGGTGCCCGGGTGTGTAGGTGGGTGGTGCACGGGTGTTGGTGGTAGGTGGTAGGCGAGTGGTGTACAGGGGTGTTCAGTATAGACAGGTGCCTGTGCAAAGTTGCAACCCAAGGGCGCCTCGCTGCTCTTCTTGTCTTTCAACGTCTCCCGTATTTGTCCTGCTGCTGGTGCTGTTGCTCTCTCTCTCTGGTCTGTCCTGTGACTGACAGGACAGACCCGTATATACGAATACACTACATAAATAGTAAAAATTCCTTACAGGCCAAGTACCTAGCTCCTTGAGGGTATAAACACCAAAAGGTATATATATCTCCCTGTAAAATCAATGAGAAATCCCTTTAATCCATATTTGAGGTACTGAAGTATTTTTGACTGGTGGTAAACAGGTTACATGCAGCCTTTAATGACTCTCGTGTATAGTCGATAGCCTTTCAACCTCACGTGCCAGTCTCACTGGGAACATTTATAAAAAAGTTTCAACCAAATAGCAGCACTTGTTGCTAGTGTTGTTGAGATCTCTCAATTTACTGTTGAAGGGACACGACACACTTAATTTCAGTAAGATAAGAGTGAGTTTGGCACATACCTGCTGCACCATGTGCAACCTCTGGATATTTTTGATTTTATAGACGGTATCGCCCACCAGTGACTTCAACAATACCATACAGGAACAATAACGGAAGACTGAAGATGAGGTAATCAGTCCTTCAACGTAGAAGCAGGTGGTCAGTCCCCTGGACAGGCAGGAAGATGGGGCTCATATACTGGACTCAGATGAAGTGCAGAAGATGAAAGCAGCGTCACAGGTGGGCGGGACCCACCTCTGATCCAAGAGTTGGGCCAGAGGTAGTAAGTAGTTCGTAAATATGGACTCTTTATCAAGAGTCCATGATGTTGCTGTGTCTTACAGTGTCTCCCTCTGCAGTACTTCATCTACCTTCAGTATACAAGCAACCATCTTCTAGCCAATGCTACACATCCTTCAAGACTATGCTGCATTCTTGTCAAGATTGATGGACTGATTACATCGACTCCAGGCTGAGGGACTTATTACCTCAAACTCCTCCTGATCTTCATTCTTCTTTGTATTGGACTGATGAAGCCACTGTGTGGCGAAACGTTTAGACAATAAAGATACCCAAGTGTTGCACATGTATGTAATTTATCAACTTGTGTGCTCTCTGAAACATTTATCTACAAAACTAAGGTATTAAACACCTGCTGTTAGGCTGACTAACTGATTCCCCCATCTTCTACCTCTTCTTCAGTGTACTGATGAAGGCACTTGAAGGTGGAACGTCTTCTGAGTATATGCTGTAAACTGCATATTATGTATTAATACACATCTTTCATTGGATGTTCTGTCGGCCTCACTGGACTTCCTCCCTGACCTTGTCTGGCCTCCCACTCCTCATGTTTAGCCTCCTGCTGCAATACTTATACTGTATAAAATTTTGGCTTTAGGCTCGCTTCTGACCTCTCAGGTTGTGTCTATTCTTGGTCTGGTGTGCATTACACCTGACTCGCTCAGGTTGTTATTTGATGTAGTCTCTTGGTCTGGTGTGGGTAAACTATGCCAATAGTCGACAAGTGGAAATAAAGACACTGGTAGAAGATAATCCTTTAAACACTACGTTTCGCCCAAGACTGACTTCATCAAGTACACCGGAATGAGCAAATACTCCGCCTTATAAGGCAAACGACCACCATAAGATTAGACTGAGAAAGACAGGTGACACATGAGCTCATAAAACTGGGAGATGAAGTGAGGTGATGAGCACCATGATCAAGACAACGGTGCTCATCACCTGCTCCTAGGCTGAGGGACTTATTTTTTTTTTTTTTTTTTGAAGTGGAGGCTCGATCCCCCGTCCGCCGATACAGACGCGTTTCCTATTTGTACTCACCTGAGGGACTTATTACCTCGTCTTCCACTGTCTCCTGTATATATTTCTAGTCTTCCTTGTATTGATAAAGCCCCCTGGACAGCGAAACGTCTATAAGATACCCAGATATCGCACAACTGTCTAATTCTTGATGATGGCATTTTCTGCGCGTGTGTTGTGTGTGTAGAAGAGTTTTTCTGTTTGCAAGAATGAATATTGTGTGTCGGGAATTTTAAGTTGGTGTACACTCCTTAATGGCCTGTCATGGACCGGGCCGCGGGGGTGTTCACCCTCGGAACACCCTCCAGGTATACACCGTCCAGGTATACAACCTCCAGGTATACAACCTCCAGGTAATGTATTCTTCTTCCAAAAGAATTTGCACTGCAAATTCTGAGTGCTCGGAGAAGAAACCTGTAACTCCCATCTTGGTTTTGAGGTCATGGTGGAAAAAATAGTAAATGAGTTTTCTGTATACCATATACTTAAAAAAATGAGAATATCTCCATTCTTGGTGAATAAAATATCCAGAAAAATTAAGGATCCGTCTCTCTCTTCCTCTAAATAGATATCTGTTAACACTGCGCTGAGAGGTGACCCCATAACCATTCCAGATTTTTTTGTTTTGTAAATTTTACTTCCGAAGGTGACGAGGTTGAACCAGACATAGGCTTCAGTGAGGTCAATTAAATCATGTTGTACAGGAAGAGGCAAGTTGACGTCTGCAGTGACAAAGGTGCGAAGCAAAGTACTTGATCGCTGGGGGACTCAAGTGAAGATGGTCCACACGATGTAACAACTTTCAAAACAACAATCACACGATAACCCAGACACTAACAACTTCCAAAGCAACAACCACATGATAACCCAGACACTAACAACTTCAAAGCAACAATCACACGATAACCCAGATACTAACAACTTCAAACAACAACACACGATAACCCAGACACTAACAACTTCAAAACAACAACCACACGATAACCAGACACTAACAACTTCAAAGCAACAACCACACGATAACCCAGACACTAACAACTTCCAAAGCAACAATCACACGATAACCCAGATACTAACAACTTCAAAACAGCAATCACACGATAACCCAGACACTAACAACTTCCAAAACAACAACCACACGATAACCCAGACACTAACAACTTTCAAAACAACAATCACACTATAACCCAGACACTAACAACTTCCAAAGCAACAACCACACGATAACCCAGACACTAACAACTTCCAAAACAACAACCACACGATAACCCAGACACTAACAACTTCCAAAGCAACAACCACACGATAACCCAGACACTAACAACTTCCAAAGCAACAATCACACGATAACCCAGATACTAACAACTTCCAAAGCAACAATCACACGATAACCCAGACACTAACAACTTCCAAAGTGTTGCGCCCCTTGAACTGGGCCTCAATGTATATAATGTATATTTCAATTTTCTATAATTTTATATTGCGAATATTCTCGATTATAGCTAAATCGTTAATATTTTGCTTTATATTATTATTAGATTATTATTTAACTTAGCTCTATATATTAGGTAGGATATTATATTTTGTTGTGCTCGAGAGTGTGTAGTAACTGCCTTGGTGTTGGCAAACGACTGTTAGGCTGCCGGCGTCTTGTTGCGGGGAGGAGTCAGTCTCTGGACACACCTGAGCTGGGTGGTTGTTCCTCTTTCATCTCTCTCTCTGGCCTGCTGCCCTCGTCGAGTCAACTCCTCACTCTTGTTGTTCTCGACATTAGACTCTGTTGGGTAGAGTATGAATTCGTTGGTGAGGCGAATCATACTTCTCAGAACTCTGTGTAACTCTGTTCACAGAGAATAGACTAGACAGTGATTGTTCGACGTTTTTCTGGGTTGTGTGTCACTTTGACACTCTGATAACTCAGGTCTCAAGCTCTAGCTCTGGACCTACTTCGATAAGGCATCTGTGCACTGCCACAGTTTGGGATCGTTTATGCTGAACCTAGCTTCAGTAGAAAGGGAGTTTTATGACTGTTTTGGAGGATCTACTGATGGTCCCCAGTTAGGGTCGATTTTGTATCTCCTTGTTCCTGATGCTGTGTTGCTGTTGCCTGTTATAGTGCTGTTCTGCGAAGTGGTCATTTTACTAGACAATCAAGCAGTTCTGGTTGTCTATTTGTTAGTACAGCTAGCTTATGAGAAGTTGTTCTGTCGTACACTGGTTGAGTCGAGTCATAGTTACCGGGAGCACACTCGTACACACATTTATTATTATTTATATATATTGTTATTATTGACATTGTACCTGATGGTACCTCTGAGTCATTTATATATATGTGCCCTCAGCACAAACTTATTGTATATGAGAGCAGTGTAGGAGCTACCCTCCTAATTAACCTAATTGATATCTTAATTAGTATCTTCATATTTGATTTACTTTGCTACCCTAGATTTTCTCACTTTAATAAATCTTTTAAATCATTTACTTTGGTTAGTACCCTATCAGTTGCAATCCCCTTAATCTATATAATATGTCGGATAACTGAACCAGGATACTGACTTTGTTGCAAAAGCCCAGTAACAGGCTGGATGCTAGAAGGGCTTTCCTTTCTAGTGTTCACTGGAGATATCTATTGTTAATAGATATCGTGTCATTTTGTAACACAAAGCAACAACCACACGATAACCCAGACACTAACAACTTTCAAAACAACAATCACACGATAACCCAGATACTAACAACTTCCAAAGCAACAACCACACGATAACCCAGACACTAACAACTTCCAAAACAACAACCACACGATAACCCAGACACTAACAACTTCCAAAGCAACAATCACACGATAACCCAGACACTAACAACTTCCAAAGCAACAACCACACGATAACCCAGACACTAACAACTTCCAAAACAACAATCACACGATAACCCAGACACTAACAACTTTCAAAACAACAACACACGATAACCCAGACACTAACAACTTTCAAAACAACAACCACACGATAACCCAGACACTAACAACTTCAAAACAACAACCACACGATAACCCAGACACTAACAACTTCCAAAACAACAACCACACGATAACAGACACTAACAACTTCCAAAACAACAACCACACGATAACCCAGACACTAACAACTTCCAAAACAACAACCACACGATAACCCAGACACTAACAACTTCCAAAACAACAACCACACGATAACGCAGACACTAACAACTTCCAAAACAACAACCACACGATAACCCAGACACTAACAACTTCCAAAACAACAACCACACGATAACCCAGACACTAACAACTTCCAAAACAACAACCACACGATAACCCAGACACTAACAACTTCCAAAACAACAACCACACGATAACCCAGACACTAACAACTTCCAAAACAACAACCACACGATAACCCAGACACTAACAACTTCCAAAACAACAACCACACGATAACCCAGACACTAACAACTTCCAAAACAACAACCACACGATAACCCAGACACTAACAACTTCCAAAACAACAACCACACGATAACCCAGACACTAACAACTTTCAAAACAACAACCACACAATAACCCAGACACTAACAACTTTCAAAACAACAATCACACGATAACCCAGACACTAACAACTTCCAAAACAACAATCACACGATAACCCAGACACTAACAACTTTCAAAACAACAATCACACGATAACCCAGACACTAACAACTTTCAAAACAACAACCACACGATAACCCAGACACTAACAACTTTCAAAACAACAATCACACGATAACCCAGACACTAACAACTTTCAAAACAACAATCACACGATAACCCAGACACTAACAACTTTCAAAACAACAATCACACGATAACCCAGACACTAACAACTTTCAAAACAACAACCACACGATAACCCAGACACTAACAACTTTCAAAACAACAATCACACGATAACCCAGACACTAACAACTTTCAAAACAACAATCACACGATAACCCAGACACTAACAACTTTCAAAACAACAATCACACGATAACCCAGACACTAACAACTTTCAAAACAACAACCACACGATAACCCAGACACTAACAACTTTCAAAACAACAATCACACGATAACCCAGACACTAACAACTTTCAAAACAACAATCACACGATAACCCAGACACTAACAACTTTCAAAACAACAATCACACGATAACCCAGACACTAACAACTTTCAAAACAACAACCACATCGATAACCCAGACACTAACAACTTTCAAAACAACAATCACACGATAACCCAGACACTAACAACTTTCAAAACAACAATCACACGATAACCCAGACACTAACAACTTTCAAAACAACAATCACACGATAACCCAGACACTAACAACTTTCAAAACAACAATCACACGATAACCCAGACACTAACAACTTTCAAAACAACAACCACACGATAACCCAGACACTAACAACTTTCAAAACAACAATCACACGATAACCCAGACACTAACAACTTTCAAAACAACAATCACACGATAACCCAGACACTAACAACTTTCAAAACAACAATCACACGATAACCCAGACACTAACAACTTTCAAAACAACAACCACACGATAACCCAGACACTAACAACTTTCAAAGCAACAATCACACGATAACCCAGACACTAACAACTTTCAAAACAACAACCACACGATAACCCAGACACTAACAACTTTCAAAACAACAATCACACGATAACCCAGACACTAACAACTTTCAAAACAACAACCACACGATAACCCAGACACTAACAACTTTCAAAGCAACAATCACACGATAACCCACTGTTTAATAAATCACCTTCTAACCAATTATTCACACAGTTTCTGGATCGAGAGACAGATGGTAAATATAGCGATCCCAGCATAACCAACTACACATATACATTGCTAAAAAATACACATTTTCACAAATACAAATTCCCTGAACCACCACACAACTTCTTACCGACGATTCCCACTCACTTCTCGAACCACTAAAGAGTTTTTTTTACAGTATAACAAAGATTTGATATTTAGTTGCCGTGGAAGTGGTTTGGGTTATCGTTCACTCTGTATCGACCGATTCAACAATAACCCGCACCTGGGAGAGGAAGGTGATGGCGACGTTTCGGTCCGTGCTGGACCACTGTCAAGTCACAACTATGGGTGAGGAAAGTTGTTGGTACTGTGACTTTCTAAATGATCTGACGTAGACGACCTCACAGGTGTTGAGAAATAAAAGCTGGTAATTCCTATGCAGGACACAGATGTCTATATATCTGTCATGAAACTCGTCGCACAAACACGCATTTGACTGCGTATGTTGCGTGCATGAAGAACACTCGTAGGGTAGATGATCTGCGTTCCACCTCCCTCCTAACTCTCCTGCCTATTTTCCCTCCTTCCATCAACCTCTACTCACCCTCCCTCTGTTACACCATCTCGCCTCCTCTCTCTCCCTTCTCCCTCTACCCCCTGACAGATAATATTATCCGAGCAGGACTCAGTGAGCGAGTAACTTGCCTCACCTCCTCCTCCTCTCGTAATGTCTCTATCAGCGTCAACACGGTTACACAACTCTACGGATAAACCCAGCCATAATTCCTATACCCAGGTGTTCCGTCAGTGTGCAACTACAGAGGACACTATTATTATTATTATTAAGTAGTACTAGTACTGCTACTAGTACTACTAGTACTGCTACTACTACTACACTACTGCTACTTCTACTACTGCTACTACTACTACTACTACTACTACTACACTGCTACTATGTACTGCTCACATCTACACAGCTTAGATCTCTGGTACTGCTACATAGTGCTACCGCACTACCAGTGTACACACTACCAAGATGTATTCCACTAAACTAGGATGTGCTCACTACCAAGATGTACACCACTACCAAGATGTACACCACTACCAAGATGTACACCACTACCAAGATGTACACCACTACCAAGATGTACACCACTACCAAGATGTACACCACTACCAAGATGTACACCACTACCAAGATGTACACCACTACCAAGATGTACACCACTACCAAGATGTACACCACTACCAAGATGTACACCACTACCAAGATGTACACCACTACCAAGATGTACACCACTACCAAGATGTACACCACTACCAAGATGTACACCACTACCAAGATGTACTCCACTACCAAGATGTACTCCACTACCAAGATGTACACCACTACCAAGATGTACACCACTACCAAGATGTACACCACTACCAAGGTGTACACCACTACCAAGATGTACACCACTACCAAGATGTACACCACTACCAAGGTGTACACCACTACCAAGATGTACACCACTACCAAGATGTACACCACTACCAAGATGTACACCACTACCAAGATGTACACCACTACCAAGATGTACACCACTACCAAGATGTACACCACTACCAAGATGTACACCACTACCAAGATGTACTCCACTACCAAGATGTACACCACTACCAAGATGTACACCACTACCAAGATGTACACCACTACCAAGATGTACCACTACCAAGATGTCCACTACCAAGATGTACCCACTACCAAGATGTACACCACTACCAAGTGTACACCACTACCAAGTGTACCCACTACCAAGATGTACACCACTACCAAGATGTACACCACTACCAAGATGTACACCACACCAAGTGTCCCACTACCAAGCTGTACACCACTACCAAGGTGTACACCACTACCAAGATGTACACCACTACCAAGATGTACACCACTACCAAGGTGTACACCACTACCAAGGTGTACTCCACTACCAAGATGTACACCACTACCAAGATGTACTCCACTACCAAGATGTACACCACTACCAAGATGTACACCACTACCAAGATGTACACCACTACCAAGATGTACACCACTACCAAGATGTACACCACTACCAAGATGTACACCACTACCAAGATGTACACCACTACCAAGATGTACACCACTACCAAGATGTACACCACTACCAAGATGTACACCACTACCAAGATGTACACCACTACCAAGATGTCACTAAAAGCCACTACCAAGATGTACACCACTACCAAGATGTACACCACTACCAAGATGTACACCACTACCAAGATGTACCCACTACCAAGATGTACACCACTACCAAGATGTACACCACTACCAAGATGTACACCACTACCAAGATGTACACCACTACCAAGATGTCACCACTACCAAGATGTACACCACTACCAAGATGTACACCACTACCAAGATGTACACCACTACCAAGATGTACACCACTACCAAGATGTACACCACTACCAAGATGTACACCACTACCAAGATGTACACCACTACCAAGGTGTACACCACTACCAAGGTGTACACCACTACCAAGGTGTACACCACTACCAAGATGTACCACTCGATTCACTACCAAGATGTACACCACTACCAAGATGTACACCACTACCAAGATGTACACCACTACCAAGATGTACACCACTACCAGATGTACACCACTACCAAGATGTCACCACTACCAAGATGTACACCACTACCAGATGTACCCACTACCAGATGTCACACTACCAAGATGTACACCACTACCAGGGGTGTCACCACTAAGGTGTACACCACTACCAAGATGTACCCACTACCAGGATGTCCACTACCAGATGTACACCACTCCAGATGTACTCCACTCCAGATGTACCCCATAAGATGTACCCACTACCAGATGTCACCACTACCAGATGTACCCACTCCAAGATGTACCACTACCAAGATGTCCCACTACCAGATGTCACCACTCAAGATGTACCACCATACCAAGATGCCACTCCAGATGTCCACTCCAGATGTACACCACTACCAGATGTACACCAGATGTACACTACAGATGTCTCACTCAGATGTACCATCAGATGTCACATGGATGTGCCCCTGCCAGGATGTCCCACTGCCAGATGTCCCCCGATTCCCCCCAGGATGTCCACCAGATGTACACCACTACCGATGTCACCACTCCAGATGTGCCACTACCAGGATGTACACCACTACCAAAAAAAAAAAAAAAAAAAAAAAAAAAAAAAAAAAAAAAAAAAAAAAAAAAAAAAAAAAAAAAAAAAAAAAAAAAAAAAAAAAAAAAAAAAAAAAAAAAAAAAAAAAAAAAAAAAAAAAAAAAAAAAAAAAAAAAAAAAAAAAAAAAAAAAAAAAAAAAAAAAAAACCCCCCCCCCCCCCCCCCCCCCCCCCCCCCCCCCCCCCCCCCCCCCCCCCCCCCCCCCCCCCCCCCCCCCCCCCCCCCCCCCCCCCCCCCCCCCCCCCCCCCCCCCCCCCCCCCCCCCCCCCCCCCCCCCCCCCCCCCCCCCCCCCCCCCCCCCCCCCCCCCCCCCCCCCCCCCCCCCCCCCCCCCCCCCCCCCCAGATGTACACGCTCCAAGATGTACACCACTACCAAGATGTACACCACTGCCAAGATGTCATCCACTACCAAGGATGTACACTCACTACCAGATGTACACCACTACCAAGATGTGCTCCACTACCAAGTGTACCACTACCAGGATGTGCTCACTACCAGGATGTGCACCACTGCCAGATGTACTCACTACGGATGTCACCACTGCAGATGTACTCCACTACCAGATGTGCTCCTACTACCAAGATGTACACCACTACCAAGATGTGCTCCACTACCAAGATGTACACCACTACCAAGATGTACACCACTACCAAGATGTCACCACCGGATGTACCACGATGTACCCTCACCAGGATGTACACCACTACCAAGATGTACACCACTACCAAGATGTACACCACTACCAAGATGTCCACTCCAAGATGTCACCACTACCAGATGTACACCACTACCAGGATGTCACCACTACCAAGTGTCACCACTACCAGATATGATGTACCCACTCCAAGATGTACACCACTACCAAGATGTACACCACTACCAAGATGTACACCACTACCAAGATGTACACCACTACCAAGTGTACCACTACCAAGATGTCACCACTACCAAGTGTCACCACTACCAAGATGTACACCACTACCAATATGTACACCACTACCAAGATGTACACCACTACCAAGATGTACACCACTACCAAGATGTACTCCACTACCAAGATGTACTCCACTACCAAGATGTACACCACTACCAAGATGTACACCACTACCAAGATGTACACCACTACCAAGATGTACACCACTACCAAGATGTACACCACTACCAAGATGTACACCACTACCAAGATGTACACCACTACCAAGATGTACACCACTACCAAAGGGGTGTACACCACTACCAAGATGTACACCACTACCAAGGTGTACACCACTACCAAGATGTACACCACTACCAAGGTGTACACCACTACCAAGATGTACACCACTACCAAGATGTACTCCACTACCAAGGTGTACACCACTACCAAGGTGTACACCACTACCAAGGTGTACTCCACTACCAAGGTGTACACCACTACCAAGGTGTACACCACTACCAAGGTGTACTCCACTACCAAGGTGTACACCACTACCAAGGTGTACACCACTACCAAGGTGTACTCCCCCAGTGAACCTTCTCCTGACATCCTCTCTGGGGACGTCCCTCCCTCTCTATCACCCACACTGTTATTACAAGTTACAGACGAGGGGATAATCACATCAAAGTTCGATTAAAATCTCCAGATCGATACCCGGCACAAAAACCCAGGCGGTATTATCGAGACATTACCTGAAATGTCACAATTACGCTTGGCGGTCTCCGAGAGCAGGTTTAAACGCCATTAAGGTGGAATCCAAGTGTGACTCACTTAACTAACTTTAATATCAGTGTTGAAAATTAGAAATTTTACCTCACAGAAGATTCTTTTTTTTTTTTAAACCCCCCTTTCCTCTTTTTTTTATTAGAACCAGCGCCAGAGGTGGTGGTCTTCCTCTGGCCCTCTGGCGGCAGCCTTGGTTGTGAAGGCAACCTGGAGGTCAGTTGTGTGAGAGTTCTGTTACATAAGACCACATGTCTAACACCTGGGTGTTTTTCCTTGTGTGATCGGCAGTCAAGATACCCAGGTGTTGCACCTGTGTCTTAGTTATCAACTTGTCGGTTATTGAACACAGATTAAGTTGTAATAACCAACTGTGAATGCATAAACAGAAAGATGGACAGGGGTAAGGGGCACGAACCGCCGCCTGTAAACAATCACTTATTGTATACCATTAATATTATGTACGTCCAGGTGGGAAGCAGTTTTATGTTGCAAGGCCGCATTATAGTTGTTATCTAGCAAGGCCGCATTATAGTTGTTATCTAGGCTGCATTAGTGTTATTACAAGCTGCATTATAGTTGTTATCTAGCAAGGCTGCTTTGTTGTATCTAAAGGATTATAGTTGTTATCTAGCAAGGCGCATTATAGTTGTTCTAGCACATTATAGTTGTTATCTGCAAGGCGCATTATATGTTTAGCAAGGCTGCATTATAGTTGTTATCTAGCAAGGCCGCATTATAGTTGTTATCTAGCAAGGCCGCATTATAGTTGTTATCTAGCAAGGCGCATTATAGTTGTTATCTAGCAAGGCCGCATTATAGTTGTTATCTAGCAAGGCCGCATTATAGTTGTTATCTAGCAAGGCTGCATTATAGTTGTTATCTACAAGTGATTATAGTTTTATCTAAGGCCGCATTATAGTTGTTATCTAGCAAGGCCGCATTATAGTTGTTATCTAGCAAGGCCGCATTATAGTTGTTATCTAGCAAGGCCGCATTATAGTTGTTATCTAGCAAGGCCGCATTCAAGAAATTTTGATCAGATAGACTGCAAAATGTCAGTTATATTATGAAAAGTTTATTATATAATAACTTCAAGAAAAATAATTCATTCAGGCGGCGGCACTTAATGCCCTAGAAGGTGGCAGGTTCCCCACAATCCCGTATTGTTAGTCTGAATGCTTGTTCCCACTCAATCATACCTCAACACCTTGTTCCCACTCACACTCATACCTCAACACCTTATTCCCACTCACACTCATACCTCAACACCTTGTTCCCACTCACACTCATACCTCAACACCTTGTTCCCACTCACTCATACCTCAACACCTTATTCCCACTCACACTCATACCTCAACACCTTGTTCCCACTCACACTCATACCTCAACACCGGTGAGGTGGAAGCCACACTCTACAATTCCTAGCTGTTGGTTAGATAAGGTTTGTCAGGAAACAGGGCAAGTGTTTCCTGACGCGGGTCTTATGATGACCCGCCGCTGGAGCTTTTGATCATCTGACCGACGCCTTCCGCAGGCTTACCCGTCAACCCCTTTAAAAATTATGGTTATGATTATAATAATTTCATACGACTTAGCTCTTGAAGAAATGACTACGTATGCAGGATTTAATACAGAAAACAACAGGGGTTCCAGAAGTCTATTGACCAGGCAAATGAGGATTTAATGCAATAAACCAAAGGTTTGAGGAAGTTACTGACCGTGTATTTAGGATTCCATACAATAAGCAGGTTCAGAAACGCTACTGGTTACTTAGAGAGGGTTTAATGCAATTTACAGGGTTTTAAGAAAGTTATTGACCAATATAAAAGAGTCTTTGTGATCAGTAGCATTTGATCACGTTCAGAATTTTTTCTTACAAAATAATCATAGGTTTAAGAATGTTAATACAGTAAACATGGGTTTAAGAATAATAATGCAATAATCATAGGTTTAAGAATGTTAATACAGTAAACATGGGTTTAAGAATAATAATGCAATAATCATAGGTTTAAGAATGTTAATACAGTAAACATGGGTTTAAGAATGTTAATACAGTAAACATGGGTTTAATAATGTTAATACAATAAACATGGGATTAAGAATGTTAATAATACAATTAACATGGGATTAAGAATGTTAATAATACAATAAACATGGGATTAAGAATGTTAATAATACAATAAACATGGGATTAAGAATGTTAATAATACAATAAACATGGGATTAAGAATGTTAACAATACAATAAACATGGGATTAAGAATGTTAATAATACAATAAACAGAAGTTTAATAAAGTGTGTGAGTATTTAAAACAACTATTGACTATGTAGATAATTTTGTACAATTATTTAAAAGGTTGAGTAGAGGCGATAAATAACTCAACTGAATGATCTACGATATTATGTAGGTGGTACAGAGAAACATTGCAAGATCACGTTCTGCAAGATCATGTTCTGTAAGATAACGTTCTACAAGATCATGTTCTGCAAGATCATGTTCAGCAAGATCACGTTCTGCAAGATCACGTTCTGCAAGATCATGTTCTGTAAGATCACGTTCTACAAGTTCATGTTCTGCAAGCTCACGTTCTG
>WNWK01017982.1:0-22500 GCA_009830355.1 Cherax destructor
TCAAATGTCACCACTGTCATTAGTGGAGTGATAAGAAAAGATAAGACGACGCTCACCCCTCATCAAATGACACCACAGTCATTAGTGGAGTGATAAGATAAGGCAGTGACACAGTCTTACATCACGCTTCAAGGGAACTTATTATTATTATGCGCTATCATTATTATTATTATTATGCACTATCATTATTATTATTATTAATATTATTATGCACTATCATTATCATTATTATTATTATAATGCACTATCATTATTATTATTATTATTATTATAATGCACTATCATTATCATTATTATTATAATGCACTATCATTATTATCAATATTATTATTTGAGTACAATTTCAGTACCTAATATTAGTGTCAGAACAAAGATTGGCTATGAAATCACAAGAACTACTACAAATTGTAATTATCAGAACATAAAAATTATATAAAATATAAAAAAGAGAAAAAAAAGTATATCGGCAACACTCCTGCAAGCGGCAGGACTCGATGTTGCCGTCAGGTGAGCATCCAGTGCCAACTTAGCAGCCTCATATCTCAGTAAGTACTGACCCTAAATTTTTTTTTTATCCTATAACACTTAGAAAAATGAGCTCTTAGAGTGGACCCCTGGTTTACGTTAGGCTCCAAACTCGAACAATTATGTAAGTGCATTTTTGTAAGTGCTTTTGTAAGAGTATTTTTGGGGGTCTATAAGGACTAATCTAATTTACATTATTCCTTATGGGAACAAATTCGTTTGGTAACGGTACTTGAACAGCATTCTGGAACTAATTAATAACGTAAACCGGGGGTCCACTGTATTTCTATATAAAAAATTTATTTTTTATTTTTTTCAAAATATTCAGGGCATTGGGCGAGAGAACTTATATATACGTTTGGACCGTTTAAGGGTTAAAGAATGCCTTGATGGGAGATGGCCAGCATGTTAAAAAATATATATACAGTAAACCGTCATTTAACACGAGTTTATTTGGCACAATTTGGGTATAGCACGATTGAAGAATTGCGGCACATTTTTATGTAACACTACGTAAAATTAACTTTACACGGTTCATGGAAGGGGAAAAAATTTTGAGCGCGCAGTCGCCCGCGATGGGTTACGCCACTGAGTCAATGGGGGAGACCTACCACCACCCCGCAACCCACACCCACCCCCGCAACCCTCACCCACCCAAACCACCCTCCCAGCCTGCCCATGCCACCACCCGACACCATCCCAGCATTCGTAATTCATATGCGTACAGTCCCTCTTCTCTGCTACAAGATATGATTGTGAATTGTGTTTTGATCTTTAAATTACTATATCTTGTATCTGCCAAGCAATCATGATACCCAGTAGGCATACCAGTGTTGCTCAAAGTGACAAGAAAAGGTGTAAGCATTTAAGTCTTAGAATTAACGAAGAAAACAAAGATATTAGACAAGACATAACCTGTGGCCGTAATGAAGTGTTACTTTGTACACCTAAAAAGAGGTAAACATAAGTTTGTGTGACTGTACTGAATGACTGACTGACTGAATGACTTGACTGAGTTACTGAATGATTTGACTTACTGAATGGCTTGACTGACTTACTGAATGGCTTGACTGACTTACTGAATGGCTTGACTGACTTACTGAATGGCTTGACTGACTTACTGAATGGCTTGACTGACTTACTGAATGGCTTGACTGACTTACTGAATGACTTGACTGACTTACTGAATGACTTGACTGACTTACTGAATGACTTGACTGACTTACTGAATGACTTGACTGACTTACTGAATGACTTGACTGACTTACTGAATGACCTGATTGATTTACTGAATGACCTGATTGACTTACTGAATGACTTGACTGACTTACTGAATGACTTGACTGACTTATTGAATGATTTGACTGACTTTCTGAATGACTTAAAGTTAGACACTCAGTACAACCATCGACTTCAGTACCAGAACCTCTACCATCCACCTCAGCCCAGTAGGGCCACAGCATAACTCTCCACTCCACAATTATCCACAAACACCAGCACCCACAATTTAAGGTAAGAAATACTATTATTTCTGTTGCATTTGTAGTCTTAAGCAGTAAAAACAACATAATACATCACGATAATGAACTACAATTAAATATTCACTTTTATTTTTGAAAGATAATATGGTCTAAAAAAAAAGTGGTTTGGCTTTTTGGGGGCTCCCAGGAACGTAACTCTATTTTTCCCATAAGTTCTTTAGTTTATCCAACACGAATTTTACCTAACACGGCATTTTCAGGAATGTAACTATCGTGTTAAATGACGATCTACTGTATACATATTATACAGTCAGCCCTTCGTATCCATGGGTTTTGTATCTGTGGACTCAACCAACCAGGGATCAAGAGTATTCAAAAAAAAAAAAAAAAAATCCTGAAAGTTCCAAAAATCAAAATCTGAATTTGCAACACACTGAGCAGTGCACTGGGCATATAGTGGGGGGACAAACCCCTCCACTACAGTTTTATACACCCTCCACGTCATCCTATTGTGCTCCATCCTTTCTAAATGACCAAACCAATTCAACAACCCCTCCTCTGAATAATACTTTTAGTAACTCCACACTGCTTCCTAATTTCCACTTAGACATGACATCTCCACTGCATCCAGCCTCCTCCTCACTGCAACAATCACAACCCATGCTTCACACCCATACAAGTGTTGGAACCACTATACTCTCATACATTTCCTTCTTTGCCTCCATGGATAATGTCGTCTCCACAGATACCTCAGTGCACCATCCACGTTTTTTCCTTCATAAATTTACTTTGTTTTTCATATACAGTAGAACGTCATTTAGCACGATAGTTACGTTCCTGAAAAAGTCGTGTTAGATAATTTCGTCTTAAATAATTAACAGAACTTATGGGAAAAATAGGGTTACGTGTTTGAGAGTCCCCAAAAGCCAAACAAGTTTTTTAGACCAACATATCTTGCAAAAATTGAAGGCGAATATGTAATTTTAGTTCATTGTCATGATCTATTACTGCTTAAGACTACAAATGCAATAGAAATAATAGTATTTCTTACCTTAAATTGTGGGTAATGATGTTTGTGGATGGTAGTGAAGAGTGGATATGGATGGTGTGGCCCTACTGAGCTGAGGTGGATATGTAATTGTAGTGCATTGTCATGATCTATTACTGCTTAAGACTACAAATGCAATAGAAATAATAGTATTTCTTACCTTAAATTGTGGGTAATGATGTTTGTGGATGGTAGTGAAGAGTGGATATGGATGGTGTGGCCCTACTGGGCTGAGGTGGATAGTAGAAGTTCTTGAACTGAAGTCGATGGTTGAACTGAGTGTCTAACTTTAAGTCAGTCAAGCCATTCAGTAAGTCAGTCAAGCCATTCAGTAAGTCAGTCAAGCCATTCAGTAAGTCAGTCAAGCCATTCAGTAAGTCAGTCAAGCCATTCAGTAAGTCAGTCAAGCCATTCAGTAAGTCAGTCAAGCCATTCAGTAAGTCAGTCAAGTCATTCAGTAAGTCAGTCAAGTCATTCAGTAAGTCAGTCAAGTCATTCAGTAATCAGTCAAGTCATTCAATAAGTCAGTCAAGTCATTCAGTAAGTCAGTCAAGTCATTCAGTAGGTCAGTCAAGTCATTCAGTAAGTCAGTCAAGTCATTCAGTAAGTCAGTCAAGTCATTCAGTAAGTCAGTCAAGTCATTCAGTAAGTCAGTCAAGTCATTCAGTAAGTCAGTCAAGTCATTCAGTAAGTCAGTCAAGTCATTCAGTAAGTCAGTCAAGTCATTCAGTAAGTCAGTCAAGTCATTCAGTAGGTCAGTCAAGTCATTCAGTAGGTCAGTCAAGTCATTCAGTAAGTCAGTCAAGTCATTCAGTAAGTCAGTCAAGTCATTCAGTAGGTCAGTCAAGTCATTCAGTAGGTCAGTCAAGTCATTCAGTAGGTCAGTCAAGTCATTCAGTAAGTCAGTCAAGTCATTCAGTAAGTCAGTCAAGTCATTCAGTAAGTCAGTCAAGTCATTCAGTAAGTCAGTCAAGTCATTCAGTAAGTCAGTCAAGTCATTCAGTAAGTCAGTCAAGTCATTCAGTAAGTCAGTCAAGTCATTCAGTAAGTCAGTCAAGTCATTCAGTAAGTCAGTCAAGTCATTCAGTAAGTCAGTCAAGTCATTCAGTAAGTCAGTCAAGTCATTCAGTAAGTCAGTCAAGTCATTCAGTCAGTCAGTCAAGTCATTCAGTAAGTCAGTCAAGTCATTCAGTCAGTCAGTCAAGTCATTCAGTCAGTCAGTCAAGTCATTCAGTCAGTCAGTCAGTCAGTCAGTCAGTCAAGTCATTCAGTCAGTCAAGTCATTCAGTCAGTCAGTCAGTCAGTCAAGTTAGTCAGTCACTCAGTCAGTCATTCAGTCAGTCAAGTCAGTCAGTCAGTCAAAGTCAGTCAGTCACACAAACTTATGTTTACATCTTTTTATGTGTACAAAGTAACACTTCATTACGGCCACGGGTTATGTCTTGTCTAATATCTTTGTTTTCTTCGTTAATTCAAGATCAAAACACAATTCACTCTATTTTATTCTTCACAAACACAGCTGGCTTGTAGCCAGGACTTCTTAACGCGTATGAAATACGTACGAATGCTGGGGTCCGTGGTGGGTGGGTAAGGCGGGTGGTGTCTGCTGAACCACAACAACAGTAGTAGTATCAAGACTGCTTGTGAGAATGGTTACTTGTTTTTCCTTCCCACAAACTGTAAGTAAGTTTATTTAGGTATACACAGATACAGTTACGAAGATTATCATACATGGCAGCATATGTGTAGAGAACCTAGGATAACCCAAAAAAGTCAGAGTGACAGTATTTCCATTGACTGACTTGGGTTATCCTAGGTTCTCTACACATATGCTGCTATGTATGATAATGTATGTAACTGTACTCACCTAATTGTGGTTGCAGAGGTCGAGACTCAGCTCCTGGCCCCGTGTATCTGAATAAACTTAGTTTACAGGAAGGAAAAACAACAAATTCCCTTTTCCTCAAAGCATGAGGATTCTTAGGCAGTAAATAACCATGCGCTCAAAATTTTTCCCCTCCTGCCGAACCGTGTAATATCATCTTTACGTCGTGTAAGATGATAATGTGTCGCAAATCTTAAATCGTGCAATACCGGTAACGTGCAACATAATCTCGTGCTAAATGACGTTCTACTGTACCCATCCATCGACGCGTCCACTCCCAAATATCTGAACACATTCACTTCTTCTATACTCCCTCCCTCCAATCTGATATCCAATTTTTTCTTACCTAACTCGTTTGATACTGTCATCACCTTACTCTTATCTATGTTTACTCTCAACTTTCTTTACACACCCTACCGAGCTCCCAATACACCAGCTATCTCCCATCGAAGCAGGGTGATCCGAAAAAGAAAAAACAAAAGTTCTTTCCTCTTTTTACATCTAGTAATTTATACAGAAGGGGTTACTAGCCCCTTGCTCCCTGCATTTTAGTCACCTCTTATGACACGCATGACTTATGGAGGAAGGATTCTTCTCCACTTCCCCATAGAGATAATATATAATGTTTATTGTGGGGCTTATATGCCAACCCTCAGGCTAAGCTGACAACAGAGGACCATAATGCTGCTAACTCTTGAGTCCATAATGGTTGGAAAGCTTATCCCATCAGCAAGTTGAATGCTTTCAACATAGACAAGTTTAATAATGTCACCAGGGCAAAATTTACATGGGAGGCCAATGTGCAAGAGTGGTGCGAAGAACATACAGGGTGACTATCATGAGGATCCAGCAGACCCTTGCAAGACTCACAACATGGTCTAATGAAGGAAGACTCCTGTACCCTACCCAAGAACTTAGCCATAACATGTCTGGAAAGGTAAAGGGTATGATATAAATTGTATGACATATGCAGCCACAAAAAGAATAGAAAGCAAAAATACTGAAAATAAGCTAAAACTTAGGATAAGAAGTGAGCTGCAAGCCAATAGGCAAGTGAATGACTTGTTGAAGGTGGTACTAGCTTAGCTGACAAAATTTAAGGCTTCAGCATGCAAATTATCTTTTGTTAATTTACTATTAGTTATTAGACTTTAGATTAAACTCTGGCTATAGAGTGCAAATAAAGGAATTTTAGCAATACAGTGGTACCTCGAGTTACGATGGTCCCCAAAATTGCCCTTTTATGTAAGTTTATTTTTTTAAATGCTTTTGTAAGTATATTTTTGGGGGTGTAAAAGGACTAGTCTATTTTACATTACTCCTTATGGGGATAAATTCGTTTGGTAATGGCACTTGAACAGCATTCTCGAACGAAAAAATATCGTAACTCGAGGTACCACTGTATATGGCAATTGTTTGTGTAAGCAGGCCATCAGGTATCTTCTGGACCCCATTAAGCACAGAAAGAAAAATTACTTAACTTTTTTTTTTTAAAGCATCAGCCGTTTCCCACCGAGGCAGGGTGACCCAAAAGAAAAAGGCCATTATATATAATATACAGTAGACCGTTATATTACACGGTAGTTATGTTCTTGAAAACGCCGTGTTAGGTAAAACCATGTTAGATAAACTGAAGAACTTATGGGAAAAATAGGGTTACGTTTCTGGGAGCCCCCAAAAAGCTAAACTACTTTTATTTTAGACCAACAGATCTTACAAAAATAAAAGCGAATATGTAATTGTAGTTCATTGTCGTGATATATTAAGTTTTTACTGCTTAAGACTACAAATGCAACAAAAATAACAGTATTTCTTACCTTAAGTTGTGGGTGCTGGTGTTTGTGGATGATTGTGAAGAGAGTGGAGATGCATGGTTTGGCCCTACTGGGCTGAGGTGGATGGTTGTTGGTTGTCGGCAGAAGTGGATGGTAGAGGTTCTGGTACTAAAGTCGATGGTTGTATTGGAGTGTGCATAAATTCTGTAATGGATTTCTGGGCTCTTTTACCCTGCAGTACATTATACCTACAGTTGATGGTAAGGCATCATCAGCTGACCTAGACCCCATTTCAAAGCATTGCTTCTAGATTTGTCAGGGTCCTCTTCAGTGAAAAAGTCTGCTAGTTTAGCAGCAACATGGAACTACTCACGTAACTGCTGGAATGCTAACTGTTTTTCTTCAGGTTCTTCTTCATCTTGTTATGTGGCTCCCTTGTATCTGTGCATCAAGCTCTGCCAACATTTCCTCTCGACTCCTGTCTTTATCATCACCATCATCTTCTAAGAGCTCATTCACATCTTTATTCATATCTTCAAAACCATCACCTGGTAATCTCCTTGCCAGCTGAACAAATTCCTGAACCTGACTCTCAAACAAGGGAAAACCAGTGAAAGAATTAACTACAGCCATGATTGCTTGGCAGATACATGGAAATTAAAAGGTCTAAACTCAATCCCCCATTTACTCAATGGTCTAACCCACAGCCAGGCAGAGGCCTAAGTTTGGGGAGTATCCCGCATTCGACACTCCAAATTTTTTCCTCCCGTAAACCGAACCATGTTAACTTAATTTTACGAATTGTATAAAATTTTTCCACAATTTTTCAATAGTGCAATAACCAAAACATGCCAACTAAAACCGTATAATATAACAATCTACTGTATAATAATTATACAGCAGGGCCCCGCTTTATGGCATTCTGCTAATAGTGATTTTAAATTATGACCAAAACTTGCTATACAGCGAGCGGTCTTTCAAATATGGCACGCCCCACCCAGTTTGTTTACATTGTCCATGAGCACCTCTCTATTATATCTTGAAATTTTCCAAAATTTCAAGTTTTAAAGTTATTGCGTATTTTATATATACTCTGATAATTATACTTATGTGTACCTGTACCTAAATATACTTACTCACTGTGCTGGGGTGCAGGTACACATTAAAACCACTAAGAGTCTCCCTACTCTTGATGCCATATAATCTCTTGGGCGCATTAAATGTTGTATATTACGTTAATATAGACATTTCCATTAATCCATCTATATATTTTTTCAAAATTATATAATAAACATGCTATGTAACATATAAACATGATACACACACCCACAGTATAAAGACTGACATAAATACAGTGGACCCCCAGTTTACGTTAGTCTCCAAACTTGCCCTTTTATGTAAGTTTATTTTTGTAAGTGCTTTTGTAAGTGTATTTTTGGGGCGACTAAAAGGACTAATCTAATTTACATTATTCCTTATGGGAACAAATTCGTTCGGTAACGACACTTGAACAGCATTCTTGAACGAAAAAATGACGTAATCCAGGGGTCCACTGTATGAGATTTGTTTACCAAGCGGTTTGTATAAGTGTTGGAAGAATTACGTTTTCTCTAGTCAAACACCAGTTACTTAACTGAAAAAATTTATTCCTACCCTATGCCTTTACTCTATCTATAGCTATTCACGACCCTTGTGGGTTTAGCGCTTCTTTTTTATTATGATTATAATAATAATAATAATTTTTAATAATAACTTGTAATAATAATTTGTAGTAATAATAATTTGTAATAATAATAATTTGTAATAATAATAATTTGTCAGAGCATCATTCCTTCTAAAAATTACTATATGAGAATGGAAGTAAAGAAAGGAATGTATGAGAGTATAGTTATACCAACACTCTTATATGGGTGTGAAGCATGGGTGACGAGTGTTGCAACGAGGAGAAGGCTGGAGGCAGTGGAGATGTCATGTCTGAGGTCAATGTGTGGTGTGAATATAATGCAGAGAATTCGGAGTTTGAAAATTAGGAGGAGGTGCGGGATTACCAAAACTATTATCCAGAGAGCTGAGGAGGGGTTGTTGAGGTGGTTCGGACATGTAGAGAGAATGGAACGAGACAGAATGACTTCGAGAGTGTATAAATCTGTAGTAGAGGGAAGGCGGGGTAGGGGTGGGCCTAGGAAAGGTTGGAGGGAGGGGATAAAGGTTTTGTGTGCAAGGGGCTTCGACTTCCAGCAAGCATGTGTGAGCGTATTTGATAGGGGTGAATGGAGACAAATGGTTTTTAATACTTGACGTGCTGTTGGAGTGTGAGCAAAGTAACATTTATGAAGGGATTCAGGGAAACGGCAGGCCGGACTTGAGTCCTGGAGATGGGAAGTACAGTGTCTGCACTCTGAAGGAGGGGTGTTAATGTTGCAGTTTTATAACTGTAGTGTAAAGCACCCCTCTGGCAAGACAGTGATGGAGTGAATGATGATGAAAGTTTTTCTTTTTCGGGACACCCTGCCTTTGGTGGGAATCGGCCGGTGTTAATAAAAAAAATAATAATAATAATGGAAGTGTTGGTCTTTATTTATTTTACTGTACCACTGTGGAGACAACTTGTACACAATGTAAGGTGTTTGTATGAACGTGTATCAACCATAACCAGACGGTTTGTTTACATAAGTACTCTGCGTCTCTGTCATCTTACTAGTTCTCTCTCTCTCTCTCTCTCTTTTATTAATTTTTATCTCACTTACTCACCTCTCACCCTACATTAAGACTACAAATATTTTAAGGTAAGTAATGAGTGTACTGTATATGAATTTTATCGCTCTAGGGCGCTTTAAATGTTGTAGTAGGTGGGGTGGCCAGGCGGGCTACCATACCTTCCACATGACTTTCTACAAATAAATACTTGTCACCTCTCACCCTACATTAAGACTACAAATATTTTAAGGTAAGTAATGAGTGTACTGTATATGCATTTTATCATTCTAGGGCACTTTAAGCGTCATAGTATATTATGTGTGGGTGGGGTGGCCACAAGGGCTACCACACCTGACTTCTTACAGTAAATGCTACTCACCTTTTGCCCTACATTAAGACTACAAATATTTTGAGGTAAATAATGAGTGTACTGTGTGTGTATTTTACCTTTTATTGTTTTTTAATGCCTAGTTCTGTTGCTAACTTAATGTATGTTAGTATAAACTTGTTATCTGGCATTTATATGCATTAATAAGTGGAAAAAAAGGGTGTTCTGCTTTCCAGCGATGTCTGCTTTGCGGCGGTAGCCTGGAACCTAACCTGCCATATACAGTGGACCCCCGAGTTTCGTAAAAACTTCACTCCTGAAGTCTGCTCAAGTGCCATTACCGAACGAATTTTCTCCCTTAAGGAAAAATTTCACGTAGGTTAGTCTATTTCAGACCCCCAAAAATACTTGTCCACAAGCACTTACAATATTACACTTACATAAATGTACGATTTCCGGGGTTTACGAAACTCGGGGGTCCACTGTACAGTGGTACCTCGAGTTACGATGGTCCCCAAAATCGCCCTTTTATGTAAGTTTATTTTTTTAAATGCTTTTGTAAGTATATTTTTGGGGGTGTAAAAGGACTAGTCTATTTTACATTATTCCTTATGGGGATAAATTCATTTGGTAATGGCACTTGAACAGCATTCTCGAACGAAAAAATATCATAACTCGAGGTACCACTGTAAGTGGGGCCCTACTGTATATGCAGTGGACCCCCGGATAACGTCATTTTTTCGTTCAAGAATGCTGTTCAAGTGCAATTACCGAACAAATTTATTCCCATAAGGAATAATTTAGATTAGGTTAGTCCTTTTAGACCCCCAAAACTACACTTACAAAAGCACTCACAAAAATAAACTTACATAAAAGTGCGAGTTTGGAGACCATCGTAAACCGGGGGTCCACTGTATTAAATAGTATAATAATTTAATAAATATTTTTATATTTGAATGCACAAATAAGTTCAAGAAAAAATCCTTCATATTTTGATGATTTTCAAGTTACACATTTTTAATAGCAAATACACTTGCATTCTGCTTATGATAATGCTAGTCTCCATGAGTATTTTTTTTTTAAGTCTTATGTGTTCTCTATACTGTGTTTACTAGTTTTATCCATCATTTTAATGTATCACTTCAGTGTTGTATAAGATGTCTAACAGCCTTAGATTACCTTGGTCCTGCTGTAGAAGTCTTACATTTTTGACAAGTTTTGTTTTCCCAACAGAACCCCATTAAATACCATCAAAATTTTATGGCCTACCATCACAGGTGAACACTGTTTTGGAAAATGTACATGATATTTTAAGATAAATAAGCTTCTAGACAATATTCTGGGTACAGTACAACATAAAGCATACAATGTAAAAAAAAAAAAAAAAAAAAAAAAAAGACTGGCACTGACAATAATAGTACAGTATCCATATGTAACAGGAATAGAATCTCGATCAATACATATCTATACAGTAGGGCCCCGAAAATACAGCAGGTTAGGTTCCAGGCTATCGCCAGAAAGCGGACATCGCCAGAAAGCAGAACGCCATTTTTTCCACTTATAAATACATATACTACAGTGCTAGTCATGGCATTATGCTGGGTGAGAGCCCTGGCATAATGCTCTGACGAAAATCAAATACCTACCATACAGGGGGTTCTTTTTTCGCCAGAGCAGTATGATGTCATGGCCTGCCGCAACACTCCACAGTGACTCCTCAGTGCTCACGTGGCTGCCGTGGTGAGAGGCAGTGTTGCACTTTTGTCTCTCATCCACGACATCTGGGGGCAATACGGTGTTCCCTTTGGTTTTGGGACTATACATGTTTGATTGTGGGTAAAAGGAAGTCTTTAACACCTGAAACTATAGCTCAAATCATAGGGCTTCACAAAGCTGGGCACCAGACAAAAGAAACAGTGGAGAATGTTGGTGTGTGTGAGCGTTCAGTGAGGAACTGGGTGCAGCGTTTCAAGGCTGGTGGAGGTGTCGAGTTACCGTCTGACAAACCTCGGCCTGGCCCCTCGAAGAAGACATCTGTTTGTACCTTAACTGTGTTAAAGAAGCAGTTGAAGAGTACACCTAAGATAACTGCCAAAGAATTGAAAGAAAAGAACCCACATATTCTCTCAGAGGTGTCTGTAAGAACTGTTAACAGACGTGTGTCAGAACTGGGCTACAGTAGTCACCACCAGGTTAAGAAACCAATCCTCTCCAAGCCACAGAAGAAACATAGGCTGGATTATGCAAAGAAATATCTTCAATGGAATCCTCAACAGTAGTCTGAAGTACTTTGGAGTGATGAAGCAACCTTCACCGTCACCTGTAACCGTGGGGGACACATGTACCGGCCCAGAGGTAGTGACCCACTAGACCCACACTACACCTGTGGGACCACCAAACACCCAGACTTGCTCATGGTTTGGGGGAGTTTCAGTGCTCAGTGTTGGTGAACTCATTGTGCTTCCCAACACACACTAACACCCTAACCTGAGCCTCACTATCCCCATAAAAACTCTTTACAGCCTTCAGTAACTTACTACCTATTCCATACACTTGCAACATTTGCCACGTTGCTCCCCTATCCACTCTATCATATCTTCTTTCTAAATCCATAAATGCAATGAAAACTTCTCTACCTTTATCTAAATACTGTTCACATATATGCTTCACTGAAAACACTTGACCTACACATCCCCTACCCACTCTAAAGCCTCCTTGCTCATCTGCAATCCTACTGTCTGTCTTACCTCTAATTCTTTCAATAATAACCCTGCCATATACTTTACTTGGTATACTCAGTAAACTTATTCCCCTATAATTCTTACAATCTCTTTTATCCCCCTTCCCTTTATATAAAAGAACTATACATGCTCTCTGCCAATCCCTAGGTACCTTCCCCTCTTTCATACATTTATTAAACAAAAATACCAACCACTCCAACACTATATCCCCCCCTGCTTTTAACATTTCTGTCATGATTCCGTCAATTCCAGCTGCTTTACCCCCTTTCATTCTACGTAATGCCTCACGCACCTCCCCCACACTCACATCCTGCTCTTCTTCACTCCTAAACGATGTTGCACCTCCCTGGCCAATGCATGAAATTACCGCCTCCCTTTTTTCATCGACATTTAAAAGTTCCTCAAAATATTCCCGCCATCTATCCAATACCTCCAGCTCCCCATCTACTAACTCCCCTACTCTGTTTTTAACTGACAAATCCATTCGTTCCCTAGGCTTTCTTAACTTGTTTATCTCACTCCAAAAAATTTTCTTGTTTTCAGCAAAATTTCTTGACAGAGCCTCTCCCACTATTTCATCTGCTCTCCTTTTGCACTCTCTCACCACTCTCTTCTCCTTTCTTTTACTCTCCATATACTCTGCTCTTCTATTAACACTTCTGTTTTGTAAAAACCTCTCATAAGCTACCTTTTTCTCTTTTATCACACCCTTTACTTCATTCCACCACTCACTCCTCTTTTCTCCTGCACCCACCCTCCTATAGCCACAAACTTCTGCCCCACATTCTAATACTGCATTTTTAAAACCATCCCAACTCTCTTCAACCCCCCCCACTACTCCTACTTGCACTAGCCCACCTTTCTGCCAATAGTTGCTTATATCTCACAATAACTTCCTCCTCCCTTAGTTTATACACTTTTACCTCTCTCATACTTGCTGTTGCCATTTTCTTTTTGTCCCATCTACCTTTTACTCTAACTGTAGCTACAACTAAATAATGATCCGATATATCCGTTACCCCTCTATAAACATGTACATCCTGAAGCCTACCCATCAACCTTTTATCCACCAATACATAATCTAACAAACTACTTTCATTAAGTGCTATATCATACCTTGTATACTTATTTATCTTCTTTTTCATAAAATATGTATTACTTATAATAATAATAATAATAATAATAATAATATTTTTATTTCGATGCATGTTACAAGTGTACACTGTTATTGGTAGTTACAATTATAAAACTGTAATGCAAGGAGAGCCACTGGCATGCCATGGCATTAGGGGCAGTTTATTCTAAAGACTTATTCACTAAGAACTTAATGCTAAAGAAATTGATTGAGTTTATTCTAGTTCTGTATTATTTTAAATTACAATATGATTATACATACTATTAAAAGACAATACAAGAGAAATTGGTTGAGTTTAATCTAGTTGTATATTTTATTTCAAGTTACAGTATGTTTAATGATCCGATATATCCGTTACCCCTCTATAAACATGTACATCCTGAAGCCTACCCATCAACCTTTTATCCACCAATACATAATCTAACAAACTACTTTCATTAAGTGCTATATCATACCTTGTATACTTATTTATCTTCTTTTTCATAAAATATGTATTACTTATAATAATAATAATAATAATAATAATAATAATAATAATATTTTTATTTCGATGCATGTTACAAGTGTACACTGTTATTGGTAGTTACAATTATAAAACTGTAATGCAAGGAGAGCCACTGGCATGCAATGGCATTAGGGGCAGTTTATTCTAAAGACTTATTCACTAAGAACTTAATGCTAAAGAAATTGATTGAGTTTATTCTAGTTCTGTATTATTTTAAATTACAATATGATTATACATACTATTAAAAGACAATACAAGAGAAATTGGTTGAGTTTAATCTAGTTGTATATTTTATTTCAAGTTACAGTATGTTGATGCTATATTAGTATAATAACAATACTAGAAAAATTTATTGAGTTTCTTCTAGTTATATATTTTATTTCAAATTAACAAAATGATGATACTATAATATTTTAAATGACAACATGATGATATGAAATTGCAACAAGTGTTAAGGAGGATGAACTTATCAAATTGAGATTATCTTAAGTAAAATAATATTGGGTTTGAAAGTTTGTTACAGTATGAGTATTTAGTATAGGGTGAGTAGGTGATTTTTGAGAAGAGTCTTGAATTGATTTTCCGACAAGGTTAACTTAATATTTACTGGTAATGAATTCCAGATTCTGGGGCCCTTTATGTGCATAGAATTTTTACATTGGTTAGTATGGACTCGGGGTATGTCAAATAGTGATCTGTGTCTTGTGTCATGGTCGAGGGACCTATTAAAGTTGTTGACGAGAATTTTGAGCGGGGGGTTGATATTAGCATGTAGAGTTTTATGTATGTAGAAGGCACATGAATAGGTATGAATATTTTTTTATGGTGAGTAGTTTTAAGGTTCTGAATATAGGTGGAATATGCTGTCTAGAGTGGGAATTTATCATCATCCTGACTGCAGCCTTTTGCTGGGTTATGAGTGGTCTAAGGTGATTTAATGTTGAGCCCCATGCACAGATTCCATAGGTGAGATAAGGGTAGATAAGAGAATGATATAGTGCAATGAGAGCTGGTTGTGGCACATAATAGCATATCTTAGATAATATACCTACTGTCTTTGAGATTTTCTTGGAAATTTGTTGTATGTGTGTTTGGAATTTAAGACTACTGTCAAGGTGGATTCCTAGGAATTTTCCCTCTGTGAGTCTTGTGATGGGTGAACCATTTAGCGTTATGTTAAGTGGAACATTTGTAGCTTTGTTTCCAAACTGAATGAAGTAGGTCTTGTGCGTATTGAGAGTAAGCTTATTTGTCGCACTTATTACCAAACCTCTTTCTACACATAGCTCTATTAATGGTTCCCCATTTACATTTACCCCTGGCACCCCAAATTTACCTACTACTCCCTCCACAACATTTTTACCCACTTTAGCGTTAAGATCCCCAACCACAAGTACTCTCTCATTTGGTTCAAAACTCCCCACTCATCATTTCCCAAAATCTCTCTCTCTCTCTCTCTCCTCTACAGGTGCATAAACACTTACTATAACCTATTTTTCATATCCAACCTTTATTTTACTCCATATAATCCTTGAATTTAAGCATTTATACTCCCTCTTTACCTGCCATAGCTGATTATTCAACATTATTGCCACTCCTTCTTTAGCTCTAACTCTATTTGAAACTCGTGACCTAATCCCATTTATTTCTCCCCACTGAAACTCTCCTACCCCCTTCATCTTTGTCTCACTTAAAGCCAGGACATCCAGCTTCTTTTCATTCATAACATCTACAATCATCTCTTTCTTATCATTCGCACAACATCCACGCACATTCAGACATCCCACTTTGACGGTTTTCTTCTTTTTCTTTTTAGTAAATCTATACAGGAAAAGGGGTTACTAGCCCATTGTTCCCGGCATTTTAGTTGACTTTTACAACACGCATGGCTTACGGAGGAAAGATTCTCATTCCACTTCCCCATGGATATGAAAGGAAAAGAAATAAGAACAAGAACTATTAAGATAAAATCAAAGCAAACTCAGATGAGTGTGTATACATAAATGTGTATACAGTGGTCCCTCGGTTTTTGCCGAAAATTCGTTCCAGAATGCTGCTCAAGTGCCATTACCGAACGAATTTACTTCCTTAAGAAATAATGTCACGTAGGTTAGTCTATTTCAGACCCCCAAATATACACTTGCAACAGCACTTACGAAAATACACTTACATAAATGTTCGAGTTTGGAGATGTACGAAAACCGAGGGACCACTGTATGTATGTGTAGAGTGACCTAAGTGTAAGTAGAAGTAGCAAGACATACCTGAAATCTTGCATGTTTATGAGACAGAAAAAAAAAACACCAGCAATCCTACCATAATGTAAAACAAATACAGGCTTTTGTTTTACACTCACTTGGCAGGACGGTAGTACCTCCCTGAGTGGTTGCTGTCTACCAACCTACTACCTAATTACTTACCTTAAAATATTTGTAGTCTTACTGCAGGGTGAGAGGTCAGTAGTATTCATTATAAGAGGTCAGGTGTGGTAGGTATGGTAGTCAGGTGTGGTAGGTATGGTAGTCAGGTGTGGTAGGTATGGAAGTCAGGTGTGGTAGGTATGGTAGTCAGGTGTAGTAGGTATGGTAGTCAGGTGTAGTAGGTATGATAGTCAGATGTAGTAAGTATGGCAGTCAGGTGTAGTAGGTATGGCAGTCAGGTATGGTAATCAGGTGTGGTATGTATGGCCACCCCAGTGATAAAATGCATATACATTACACTCATTACTTACCTTAAAATATTTGTAGTCTTAATGTAGGGTGAGAGGTGAGTAAACAAGATAAAATGAATAAATGATAGAGAGAACGAGTAAATGAGAGAGAAAAAGAGACGCGGAGTAAGTAAACAAGCAGACGAACACGTCTGGCTATGGTTGATACACATTTATTTCCATGTTTGTGAAGATTATACCATAATACAAACACCTTACATGTGTACAAGTTGTCTCCACATTGGTACAGTAGAATAAATAGAAAGCAACACTCCCATTCACATGTAACACACCATTTTTTGAAGGAATGAGGCTCTGAGTGAAGGCATACGAAAGGAATAATTTTCTACATTTACCCCTAGTAATACTATTGTGTACACATTTTCTTAGGTATTGAACTAAAGAAAACATTATTCTTTCTGACACTCCGACAAGACGACTGGAAAAACATCTCATATTTATGTTAATTTATTCTACTGTGGGGTGTATTTATCATGTTTATATGTTATGTAGCATGTTTATTATATAATTTTGAAAAAATATCATAGATGGAGTAATGAAAATGTCTATATTAATGTAATATATGACATTTAATGTGCCTCAAAGTGATTATTATTGTTTTATTATCATCATTATTAATATGGCATCTTCAAGACTAATAAGACTCTTAGTTATTTTAATGTGTACCTGCACACCAGCACAGTCTGTAAGTTTATTTAGGTGCAGGTACACATAAGTATACTTATGAGAGTATATATAACATACATATATATATATAAGTACAGTGGACCCCCGAGTTACGAACACCCCGGAAATCGTACAATTATGTAAGTATAATATTGTGTGCTTTTGTAAGTGTATTTTTGGGGGTCTGAAATGGACTAACCTACTTGACATTATTTCTTAAGGGAGTAAATTTGTTCGTTAATGGCACTTGAGCAGGCTTCTGGAATGAATTTTGTTCGTTACTCGGGGGTCCACTGTATATATATACAGTGGACCCCCACCTAACGAGCAAAATTCATTCCAGAAGCCTGCTCAAGTGCCATTACCGAACGAATTTACTTCCTTAAGAAATAATGTCACGTAGATTAGTCTATTTCAGACCCCCAAAAATACACTTCCACAAGCACTTACAATATTATACTTACATAATTGTACGATTTCCGGGGTGTTCGTTAGGCGGGGGTCCACTGTATATTAGACGGGTCAAAAAAAAATAAAGTTGCGAAATTATTCTCTCCACAATTTTTATTTTGTTACACTGTTCCTAAGTAACATTCAGACCAATTTTCAGGAAATTTCGTTCAATTTTAGGGGTCGCGCAAAAAGGAGTCTCTCGCCAACAGAAGAGAAACTGAAGAAATTTAAATTTTTGTTCCTCTTTCGCATAGCATAGCTCCAACTTTCTCTGAAAGCAGAATGACTGAATCAATAACCAGTTTTTAGAGCTTTGGGTGATGGTCACTCGCTCAGACACAATGCCACACTGCGTGTTGATGCTGGGAGGCCGCATGAACGCGTTCCGGACGACCGATGATTGGTGAGGCAAATGATGATCCGCGAGGCAATATTTTGATGAAAAAACATTATGATTAGGCGAAATTTACAAAGAGCGAGGCTTACAATATTCGAGGATCCACTGTGCAGTGGAACCTCTACTTACGAATTTAATCCGTTCCGTGACCTTGCTCGCATCTCGATTTGCTCGTTTGTCGAGTCAATTTTCCTCATTTAAATTAATTGAAATGGAATTAATTCATTCCAGTGGAATTCCAGGCATGACAAAATACTTAAATATTTCCCTAATATTAACTCTACAGCTTATTTATCTATCACAATAAATCTAATATGACATAATAAACAATATTAATAACATAGAAACATGATATATACACTAGAATAAATGAAATATTACGTATGCGAGTAGTGGTAGTGGCGACAGAGCGGCCATTGTTGTTGTTGGGGTGTATAGGGGCCATTCCTGCTTCTGACCACACATACCATCCCATGCTTTTATTATAACAGAAAACAGAGTGTTTGTAAGGCAAACTCCATTAGATCACACTCTTAATTGCTACACTCTTAATTGCTACACTCTTAATGCTACACTCTTAATGCTACACTCTTAATGCTACACTCTTAATGCTACACTCTTAATGCTTTAATTCCATGGAAATCATCCTCTTTTTCTTCTGAGGACTGTCCTTTGCACTTCTTTCTTAGGACCCATGGTTAGAAACAAGAAATTCTGCAAAATAACTGCACGAAACGTAAGCAAATCACGGGAATTATCTCCACCGCCAGTTGTTTTCATACACGTACTTACTGCCATCTTTTGGTGGCATTCTCAAACTCACTTATACGTAGTATTATTATAATTATTATAGTATTATTCATTAGTAGTAGTACGTACGTATTATAATAATTTATATTATATTACATCTATTATATAATTATTATATATGTATTATTAATATTATTATTTATTAGTACCTACGTATTCTTATAATAATACTCTTGCTTACCATTTGGAATTTTTATTCACAAAAAATAGAAGACTAGTACTGCATTATTGTAATAACTGTATAAATAATGTCAACCCATTCATGAATTGCGCATTTGAATGGCCCAGTCAGACAGGTATTGGACGGTTCCAGTCATATATTTACTCTTGAACATCGGCAAAGAATCGAACATTTCTTCTACTTTGAGCTCAATTTCAAGGTACTTTTCATCGTGAAACCAATCAAAATCATATCTATTTCTGTAATATATCTTCCATTCTATCAAATGACAAAAAAAAAAAAAAACGAGAATAAACCCATAAAAACCATACGAAAATACCGCTAAGGGATGGCAAATGCCTGAGAAGTGAACTCCGTTATTTACGGTCCAATTTCTTTAATTTTTGGTGTAAGTTAAGAAGCATCTTTCCATCATACATTGCCCAAGTTTCAATAAGATAGCCCAACAAACAACTGAGAAAAAAAATATTTACCAAAAATAATTTATTATAATAATTATAATAGTACATAATATTATAATAATAATAATAATTATTTTTATTATTATTATTATTATTATTATTAATTTAGGGAACTGGAGCACACATCCAGTTCCCTAGATCAAGAGCAAGAGCCCCTCACCAGCGTGAAGGAACCTTCCTTGAGGCCCGCTCGCATCTGGAAGCAAAAAATTGACCGAGCGACTGTTCGTATCTGGAAAAACTCACACGTGGAACACAGAGTTTCAGCCATAATTCGTTCCAGAAGGCTGTTAGAGTGCAGTTTCAGCCACCTCCCAACTCGAACAATTATGTAAGTATTATTGTAAGTGCTTTTGTAAGTGTATTTTTGGGGGTCTGAAACAGACTAATCTACTTTACATTATTCCTTATGTAAAGTAGATTAGTCCATTTCAGACCCCAAAATACACTTACAAAAGCACTACATAATCACTTACATAATTGTTCAGTTGAGGGTGTGAACTCGGAGGTCCACTGTATATGTATACAGTCATCCCTTGGTTTTCGCTTGTCCCAGTTTTCGCGATTTTGGTTTTCGCCGACTTTTTTCAGGGAAAATTTGTCTTAGTTTTCGCCGATTGTTTTAGTTTTCGCCGACCGTATGGGACCTGTCCACCAGTGCCGCGCACATACAAAGGCCGTAGGCCCGCCACCCACGCACATTGTCATGCAGTCTAGCATTGTTTACGCTTGAGTGAACATCACCCCAGGAGTTTATACAAAACATTTATTAACAATTCATTGTTTTTGGGCCTTGATTATTGTGTGTGACTACTAAATAAGCTACCATGGGCCCAAAGAAAGCTCCTAGTGCCACTTCTTTGGTAAAGAAAGTGAGGAACACTGTAGAAATGAAGAAATAATAGAAAAATATGATAGTGAAAGTGAGAAACACGATGGAGTTTAAGAGTGTAGCAGGCATGCAGGGAGTGTAGCATGCATGCAGGGAGTGTAGCATGCATGCAGGGAGTGTAGCAGGTATGCAGGGAGTGTAGCATGTATGCAGGGAGTGTAGCATGTATGCAGGGAGTGTAGCATGTATGCAGGGAGTGTAGCAGGCATGCAGGGAGTGTAGCATGAATGCAGGGAGTGTAGCAGGCATGCAGGGAGTGTAACATGAATGCAGGGAGTGTAGCAGGCATGCAGGGAGTGTAGCAGGCATGCAGGGAGTGTAGCATGCATGCAGGGAGTGTAGCGGAGTGTAGCATGCATGCAGGGAGTGTAGCATGTATGCAGGGAGTGTAGCATGTATGCAGGGAGTGTAGCATGTATGCAGGGAGTGTAGCATGTATGCAGGGAGTGTAACAGGTATGCAGGGAGTGTAGCATGTATGCAGGGAGTGTAACAGGTATGCAGGGAGTGTAGCAGGTATGCAGGGAGTGTAACATGTATGCAGGGAGTGTAGCATGTATGCAGGGAGTGTAGCATGTATGCAGGGAGTGTAACAGGTATGCAGGGAGTGTAGCAGGTATGCAGGGAGTGTAGCATGTATGTAGGGAGTGTAGCATGTATGCAGGGAGTGTAGCAGGCAGGGAGGGAGTGTAGCAGGCAGGGAGGGAGTGTAGCAGGCATGCAGGGAAGTGACCCCGGATAAGGACTTGGTACCTAGAGTCCTTATGGAGGGGGATTCCCCTTCCAAAAATTAGGGTCTCTTCCCTCTCCCATCTTCCCTCTCTCCCATCCAGCAACATCAGTCTTCAATAAAGGTAAGTGCCACATTCAGTTCATTCATTTGTGCATGTAAATCTATCTTTAAGGCCCCCAAATTTTTTTTTTTCCAAACTTCTGGGTTTCTGAAACGGATTAATTGAATTTCCATTATTTCTTATGGGGAAAATAGTTTTGGTTTTCGCCGATTTTGGTTTTAGCCGATCCATCTGGAACGGATTAAAACCGAAAACCGAGGGATGACTGTATATACATATCAGAGTATAAATAAAAGGAAGGCAGGGTAGGGGTCATCCTTGAAAAGGTTGGAGGGAGGTGGTAAAGGAGGTTTTGTGGTTTAGGGGTTTGGACTTCCAGCAAGTGTGCGTGAGCCTGTTAGATAAGATTGAATGGACACAAACGGTTTTTGGGACCTGACGAGTTGTTGCAATGTGAGCAGGGTAATATTTTGTGAAGGGATTCAGGGAAAGTGGTTAGCCGGACTTGAGTCCTGGAAATGGGAAGTACAATGCCTGCACTTTAACCCTTTCGGAGTCGGTGCCGTACTAGTATGCGTAAATTCTAGCAGCCTCAAATTAAGCGGGAAACAGCTGGTAGGTCTACATATGAAAGAATAGGTCTGTGTGGTCAGTGTGCGCAGTATAAAAAAATTCCTGCAGCGCACACTGCATAATGAGAAAAAAAAAACTGACCGTTTTTTCGTTTAAAACAGCAAATTTGCAGTCTATTTTCGTATGGTATTTATTGATGTATTCTCGTTTTCTTGGTCTCCTTTGATAGAATGGAAGACATATTACAGAAATAGAGATGATTTTGATTGGTTTGACAATGAGAAGTACCTTGAAATTGAGCTCAAAGTAGCGAAAATGTTCGATTTTTGCCGATGTTCAAGAGTAAACAAATCACACCATGTGTCCAATACACATCAACTGGCGAGTCTGATATTCTTACATAAGTGCTCTGATATTATTTAT
>WNWK01017982.1:27500-41121 GCA_009830355.1 Cherax destructor
TGCCTTATTAGCTGCACATGTCCATTTATCTAGCATATTGTTGGTCTTCTTACTATATTAAAGCAAATGCAAAGTCCTCAATAACCATCATGAAGTAGATTGCAAGGAAACCTCATAAAAAAGGCAGAATAAATTTTCTTCAGACCTACCTTAATGTATATGCTTTAGCCTTTTTGGTAAGATCATGACAAGAATGGGCCTCAGCAAAGCAGTGAATTCCCACACAGTTGGTAGCATCAATGTGACGTTCAAGGAAACGACAGCAAGCTTCCCTTACAGCAACGACCTCCAATAGATTAGAAGCACTAAGAAGAGCCTGAAATATTTTGATTAAATACTAATGACAAATTGGTGGGAAAGTTGAATTTTGTAGGGTCATATCTGTGTACTTCTGGCAAGACAGCTACTGAATGAACAAAAAAGAATGTTTTCTTACCAGGGTCACCCTAACATGGTTGGAAATGGCCGTTGTGGTTAAAAAGAAAAACTAATAACACTGTTTGATTGACCATACAACTGTCAAGAGAATTGTAGCGAACTTTTTTGAAAAATTACCTAAGTGGCCACTCTTTATGGTACAGTACTTCAATACAACAGAGCAATAAATGAATGGTTATGACTAAACTTTACTTGACAAATGTGAGCCCTTCACACAAGCATGAAGTGAACATACCTAAAACATCAAAGTAGAATTCCACTTTTAAAAATTGTACTGTAATTATTAAATCTATATTCTTGACCATTTTCTTCCAAATTTCTTTGAGCCCACTACACATGCATAAAAAGAACATACAAAATCAGAGCATTTTATTAACCCTTAAACGGTCCAAACGTATATATACGTTAGTACTGCTACTGCCCCAAACGTATATTTACGTTTTATTTTTCCTGCCTCCAAATTTGGCACGATTGACCTGAGATGCCTGGTCAGCATAGAATGGGTCTTAACACTCGGTGTGCGCCATATTAAAAAAATCTGGGACCACTTAGTACCTTGTGGGAGCACCAGTTAAATTGAGCGCCAGCTAGAGCAAACACTGCGGCAAACACCAAGAATTCACTGATGTCATGTCATATTAACACTCCCCTTCGAAGTGGAAAGTGATGTCTGCAGGCTGGCAGGCCAGCTGGCTGCCTGCCTGCCTGCCTGGCCACCTGGCTGGCAAGCAGCTGGTTGGCCACCTGGCTGGTCAGCTGGGTACTACTTGATTGGCTGTCTATCTCTGTCTGTCTGTATCTATCTCTATCTCACAGGAACACATACGTAAATACAATTATACATAGTGTAAATTACCTAGGATAACTAAAAAAATCAAGACAAAGTGATATAATGTGCTTGTGATCTGCGTAATACCAGTTGGTTCATGAGCTACTCTCCGAGACAAGCAGACAGAAAGGAGACGACACACAGGCAGACAGAAAGACAGACACACAGACAGAAAGATACAGACAGGTTTCCGTAAAAAATAAAGGGAATCAGTGTAAGCTCGTCAAATGTCATCACTGTAATTACTGGACTGATAAGAAGAGATAAGACTACCCTCAACCCTCATCAAATGTCACCAGTCATCATTAGTGAAGATCAGATGAGATAAGGCAGCAAGACAAATCTTACATAATGCTTCAAGGGAACTTTTTATTATTATTATTATTATCATTATTATTATGCACTATCATTATTATTAGTATTATTATTATCATCATTATTATGCACTATCATTATTATTATTATTATCATTCACTATCATTATTATTATTATTTTTATGCACTATCATTATTATTATTATTTGAATACAATTTCAGTACCTAATATTACTGTCAGAACAAAGATTGGCTATGAAATCACAAGAACTACTATAAATTGTAATTATCAGAACATAAAAATTATATAAAAATAATAAAAAAAAAGAGAAAAAAAGGTATATCGGCAACAATTCTGTTGCTGTCAGGTGAGCATCCAGTGCCAACTTCTCCGCCTCATATCTTGGTAAGTACTGACCCTAAAAAAAACATTTTTTATCCTGTAACACTTAAAAAAAATGTGCTCTTTATTTCTATTTTTTTTTTCAAAATATTCGGGGCACTGGGCGTGCGAACGTATATATACGTTTGGACCGTTTAAGGGTTAAAAACAGGGAAGTGAAGATAGGCTTTGTGAATTCTCTGTGCTAGTGCTATTGAAGTGTTAACCACAGAACTGACAAGTGGGAAAAAAGTGGGTAGTGCACTGAGGTGTCTGTAGAGACAAAGAGCCTTATCCATGGAGGCAAAAAGGGAGAGTACCAGATAATAGTGGTACCAACAGTTAGTGTGAAGCACAGGTTTTAAATGTCATAGCAAAGAGGATGCTGGAGGCAATGGATTACTATTGCCTCCAGTAAGCAGTAAACCCATAAGGATCATACAGTGCTGCTGGAGGCAGTGGAGATGTCGTGTTTGAGGGTAATGTGTGCTGTGAATATTATGCAGAGAATTTGTGGCTTGGAGAGTGAAAGGTATGAGTTACCAAAAGTATTATTCAGAGGGTAAAGGAGGGGTTGCTGAGGTTGTTTGGATATTTAGAGGAGGACATATAAATCTGGGGTGGAGGGTAGGTGGGGTAGGGTAGTCATCCCAGGAAGGAATGGAGGGACAGGGTAATGAAGGTTGTGAGTGCTAGAGGTTAGGACATCCAATAGGCTTGTGTGAATGTGTGAGGTAGGAATAAGTGGAGGTACATGGTTTTATGATTTGATGTACTGTTGGAGTGTGAGCAATGTAACAAGCTTATGAAGGGATTCAGGGAAACTGGTTAGCTCGATTTAAGTCCTGGAGGTGAAAATGCAGTGCCTTCATTCTGAAGAAAGAGTGGGGATGTTGGAAAGAATGAAGAACTCAAAAGGAATACTGTACACAAAACTCAAGAGGATCACCAAATAGAACGAAAGGAACACATGAAAGACTTGGAAATAAGTATGTCAGTTGACCTTTCATTCAAAGAACATAAAAAGACAAAGATCACGACAGCCAGGAGGATGACAGGGTGGGTATTGAGAACTTTCAAAACAAGGGAAATAATGCCAATGGTAAACACTCTTCAAATTGCTAGTGCTCCCTCATTTGGAATATTGCTCAGTATTGATGACCCCATTCAAGGCACGAGAAATATCAGAGCTTGAACAAATACAGAGATTGTTTACAGTCCACACAGTGCCAATAAAGCATTTAAATTACTAGGAACGCCTTAAGTCTTGAACATGTACCCACTGGAACAGAGGAGAGAGAGAGAGAGAGCGAGAGAGATACATGATAATATATACCTGGAAAGTACTTGAGGGCTTGGTCCCAAATCTTCACACTGCCATAACATACTGGAGCAAGAGATATGGAAGGAAATGCAAAATAAACCAAGTGAAGAGCAGGGATGCGGTGGGCACAATAAGGGAACATTGTATCAACATTCATGGCCCCCAGACTATTCAACATCTTACCAGAAGACATCAGAAACACGGCTGGAACAAGTGGGGAGGTCTTCAAGAGAAAATTGGACAAGTATCTTCACCAGGTGCCAGATCAACCAGGCTGTGATGGATATGTGGGGTAGTGGGCCTTCAGCAGCAACAGCCTGACTGACCAGATAAGTACCAGATGAGCCTGGCCCATGGCCAGGCTCCGAGAGTATTAAGACTCAAAACTCATCAAAGGTAAAGGTAAGCTGTGATATAAGTACGTTTTGGGGAAGACTGTGATTGAATGAATGGCAATGTAAGCATTTTTTCTTTGTGGGATCACTCTACCTTGGTAGGAGATGGCCAGTGTTACAAAAAGATTAACTTTTTCAAAAGTTATACTGTACTGAGTACGTATTTGTTTCAAACAGCAAAATTTTGTAAGTGATTTAGTTTTTTTCACCTTTTTTTTTGCCGATTGTCTACTTCTTGTACTGAGCACCCCACATTTTACCTTGTTGCTGAGTTTCATGGGGTAGAATAATAAAGAATAAAATAATTTATTTTTATTTTTTTGTAAACGTTACAATGTGTAATTACAATTTTGGTTTGCTAAGTACAGTGGACCCCCCGAGTATTGGCTGGTCTGAGTATCGGCCAACTCGAGTTTCAGTCGCTTTTTTCGGCCCAATTTTTCCCCGACTATCTGCCTGCGTACCAGACCTGTCCGCCTCCCCGCACAGGAATCGTGAGCCAGTCTAGCTTTGTTTACCATTGAGTGAACAATACCCAGCATGCTCATTCAAACATTTCACAATAATTTTATTGTGTTTATTGATTGTCACTGTGAAATAAGTCACCATGGGTCCAAAGAAGCTTCCTAGTGGCACCCCTGTGGTAAAGAAAGTGAGGAACACCATCGAACTGAAGAAGGAGATAGTAGAAAAATATGAGTGGCGTACGTGTGGGGAGCTTGCCAGGATGTACAACAAAAACAAATCTACTATCACCTCTATCCTGGCAAAGAGAAAAGAAATCAAGGAAGCTAATGTTGCGAAAGGTGTTGATATGTTAACGAAAAATAGATTACAAACAGTGGATGAGGTTGAGAAGTTGTTGGTGGTGTGGATCAACGAAAAACAGATAGCGGGTGATAGTGTTTCCATGGCGATAATTTGTGAAAAGGCAAGGCAGTTGCACACAGATCTTGTCAAGAAAATGCCTGGAACCAGTGTTGATGTGAGTGATTTTAAGGCCAGCAAAGGCTGGTTTGACAGATTTAGGAAACATAGTGGCATACACAGTGTTGTAAGGCATGGTGAGGCACCAGTTCAGACAAACGTGCTGCTGAAAAGTTTGTGACTGAATTCAAGGGGTTTGTAGACACTGAAAAATTCAAACCCCAACAAGTGTTTAATTGTGATGAAACAGGCCTCTTTTGGAAGAAAATGCCAAAGAGGACCTACATTACTCAGGAGGAAAAGGCACTGACAGGACACAAGCCTATGAAAGACAGGGTAACTCTCATGTTGTGTGGTAACACTAGTGGGGATTTTAAAGTGAAGCCTTTACTGGTGTATCACTCAGAAAATCACAGTGTTTTCAAGAAACACAAGGTCACCAAGAGTAAATTGTGTGTGTTTTGGAAGGCTAACACTAAGGCATGGGTCACGAAGCAAATTTTCATTAGAGTGGGTCCATCAGACCACAGTAGAGGAAATTGATTCACAGGAGGAGGAAGATGGACTGAATGAGGTGCCTTCTTCAGAGATTAAGGAAATTTGTTCAATGTGGAATAAGGTGCAGGAATTTGTTGAAAAATACCACCCTGAGCAAGCTGAAATAAGCCATCTCTGCAACAAGTTCAGTGACAGAACCATATTGCACTTCAGGAACATGTTAAAGAGGCGCCAGAAACAGAGGACTGTGGACAGTTATTTTGTTAGACAGGGGTCCATTGACTCTCAAGCTGGTCCTAGTGGCATTAAAAGACCAAGAAGGGAAGTAACCCCAGATAGGGCTTTGATACCTGAAGCCCTTATGGAGGGGGATTCCCCATCCAAACACTAAGCCCTCCCTCACTCCTCCCTATCTTCCAGATACCAGCAAGTCTCTTCAATAAAGGTAAGTAAATGTTATTTTAAATGTTTATTTAAATATTTATTTATAAATTTAATACTGTATGTAGTATTTGTGTGTTTTCTGTATCTAAAACTATAGTTATTCTTTAAAAAATTAATTTTTTGTGAATATTTTTGGGTGTCTGGAACAGATTAATTGTATTTACATTATTTCTAATGGGAAATAATGGTTCGACTTTCGGCCAGTTCGAGTTAAGGCCTAGCTCCTGGAACGGATTACAGCCGATACTCGGGGGGGTCCACTGTACAAAGAAAGCCACTACAATCATGCCGGGGCATTTCGGACAGACTACTCCTAGTACAGTAGACCCCGAGTAACGATCTATCCGAATAACGATTTTTTTGTGTAACGATTGCTTTACGGTCAATAGTTTTCTCGTGTAGCGATTTTACTCGTGTAATGATCCGTACCAGACCTGTCTGCGCTTGCGCGCTTCACCGCACAAGACGCCAGTCTAGCGTTGTTTACACTTGAGTGAACAATACCCAGCGTGCTCTTTCAAACATTTCACAATAAATTTACTCTGTTTATTGCTGGTTTAGTGATTGTCACTGTAAAATAAGTCACCATGGGTCCAAAGAAGCTTCCTAGTGGCACTCCAGTGGTAGCATTCATGCAGGGAGTGTAGCAGGCATGCAGGGAGTGTATCAGGCATGCAGGGAGTGTAGCAGGCATGCAGGGAGTGTAGCAGGCATGCAGGGAGTGTAGCAGGCATGCAGGGAGGTAGCAGGCATGCAGGGAGTGTAGCAGGCATGCAGGGAGTGTAGCAGGCATGCAGGGAGTGTAGCAGGCATGCAGTGAGTGTAGCAGGCATGCAGTGAGTGTAGCAGGCATGCAGGGAGTGATCAGGCATGCAGGGAGTGTAGCAGGCATGCAGGGAGTGTAGCAGGCATGCAGGGAGTGTAGCAGGCATGCAGGGAGTGTAGCAGGCATGCAGGGAGTGTAGCAGGCATGCAGGGAGTGTAGCAGGCATGCAGGGAGTGTAGCAGGCATGCAGGGAGTGTAGCAGGCATGCAGGGAGTGTAGCAGGCATGCAGGGAGTGTAGCAGGCATGCAGGAGTGTAGCAGGCATGCAGGGAGTGTAGCAGGCATGCAGGGAGTGTAGCAGGCATGCAGGGAAACAGGCACCAGAAACAGAGGACTATGGACAGTTTTTTTCTGCGACAGGGTTCTAGTGACTCTCAAGCTGGTCCTAGTGGGATTAAAAGACAAAGAAGGGAAGTAACCCCAGAGAGGGACTTGTTACCTGAAGTCCTTTTGGTGGGGGATTCCCCTTCCAAACACTAACCCCTCCTCCCCCTGTCCTCCTCCCTATCTTCCAGATGCCAGCAAGTCTCTTCAATAAAGGTAAGTAAATGTTATTTTAAATGTTTAATTATATTACATATACTACTTTATATATACTATTTATAATTGTTTTGTGAATATTTTTGGATGTCTGGAACGGATTAATTGTATTTACATGGGAAATAAGGTTTCGAATAACGATTTTTTCGTGTTGAGGTCTAGCTCCTGGAACGGATTAAGATCGTTAGTCGAGGGACCACTGTACATAATAACTACTACTTAAATCTAGACAAGATAAGAGTGATAAACTTTTAATAAATCTTTATTTAATCTTAATACTAATGTGAGGTAGTCAAGGTGGAGGTTTATAAGAATAATAATCTTGAAGTTGCACATAATAAAAGCAATATTACAAATAATGGTTCAAACAGTAAACAGTAGTATCCCGGTTAACGATATTTTCTTTCCAGAATGCTGTTCAAGTGCCATTACCAAACGAATTTAGCCCCATAAGGAATAATGTAAAATAGACTAGCCCTTTTTAGACCCCCAAAAATACACTTACAAAAGCATTTAAAAAAAATAAACTTACATAAAAGGGCGTGTTTGGAGACCATCGTACACCGGTACCACTGTATTTCATGGATTGGCAGATGTTTAATAAACTAGAGGTCATATATTTTTGTATTTGGGAGAGTTGCTTCAAATTGATTAGAAGTTGTTTTGGTTTTTTAAGCAAAGTCCTAAATTTATACGTAGCCGGGGGATCCTTTACCGGTTCAGGTAGTGAATTCCAGATTTTCGGGCCCTTTATGTGCATTGCTTTTTTGCATAGTGCGAGACTGACACGAGGATGTCGAAGAGTGCCTTATGCCATGTATTGTGACTGTGCGTTCTGTTGTAGCTATCAAGGAGAAGTTTAAGTGGAGGTTTATATTGGAGTTTAATGTTCTGTATATTAGTAGGCAAATAATATGTGTATATCTTGTACATTTAGTAAGTTCAGGCTTTTGAAAAGTAGTGGGGGGGCTGTCTAGCACAGGAGCTAGTAATTATCCACACAGGAGCTTTTTGTTGGGTTCTTAAAGGTTTAAGGTGGTTGGCTGTGGTTGATCCCCAGGGACAAATACCATAGGTGAGGTAGGGATATATTAACCCTTTGACTGTCGGAGACCCCTTTCTGAAACTGTCATTTCATGTCGCAAAATTTTAAAAAAAAAAAAAAAAATTTTATCAAAATGTTAAGATTATTTTCCGATTGCTTTTATCCAAAAAAGATTTTAGCGATCAATACTACCAGATACGGAGGCGTAAAGTTGGCAGAAAATGAGCCGCATATGGCAACAGTGGCGAATGCCGCTCACTCAGTAAACTTTTGTTTACTTCCATTCGTAGATTTCTTGTTTTTTTCACTATTTTCTTTTTTATGTAACTTATGTGGCCTGTGAGACCAAAGTAAGGTGCAATGTACGTATATATAACACTCTTGTATGCAACACAATAATTGTATAAACATTAGTAACTTTATATTGTTTGAAAACTTGTTTACACAAACAATAAAAAAAATGTTCATTACTATTGTTCTATAATATATATACAAATGTACAGTCACTGGACACTTTCCTAGAACTCCTGCAGCTTGTGGAATTCTTTGAAACATGGGTATATGCACAGTGGTGTTTTACATTCCTCACATAAAACGAGTGTCTCTGCGTTTTGTGGGCGTTTTGTAGTATGTTTACAGACAAAACACCTCTTCAAGCACTTTTTTGAAAGTTGCAGCAGGCAGTTGTATGGGGTAGTGATCACCAGGCCTCAGACGAGAGGGCATGTGTTGATAATTTCGTGGGCGCTGGTCAATTGCAGGTGTTGTTCCTTGGTACTTGAATATATTTGTCTGATGACTGACAAACAAAATTCACCATATTTGGGTTTGTTGTTGATCTTCAACTTGTACATGTTATAAGCATTCAGCATGGAAATGTCAAGAAGATGGAAAAAGAGTTTTATGTATCACTTATAACTCTTGTGGACACAATCAGCAAACCCAATCTGCATGTCACATTTGTCCACTAAGCGCATATTGAGGTTGTAGTCCATCACAGCTGCAGGTTTTAGAATGGGTTCATTGGTCTCTCTATTCTGCCTTCCACTGTCTACCATTTCGTGTCCGCGAACTGATGTCAACAATGTGACATCACGTTTGTCTGCCACCGAAATGCCATGATGGCAGCAAACACCTGCACTTCACCTCTACGAGTGCAAGCGTCGAACCTAGGCATATGTTTACGATTTCCACGCACTGTGCCACAAGTCTGTCATGTTCCGCAAGAAATCACTGAGTAAAGGGCTTGTGTCCCCGTTCTTTCTTTCTTTCAACAGTCCCGTTTCCCACCGGCGGGGTGGCCCAAAGAAAAAAGTTTCTCCTTTTACATTTAGTAATATATACAGGAGAAGGGGTTACAGCCCCAGTTATCAGTATATAATATATGCCCCTTACCAAGATATGGTTCCCAATAACTTCTTTGGATATCCTTATTACTGCCAGTGTACACAATCCAGAACCAGACCACTTTTGCAATCACATTACAAATAACTTTATACCAAAGTTTCCTCTTGCTTGGTATATACTGCTTGAATGACAGTCTGCCTTTTTTAACACAATCAAAGACTCATCAATAACAAGCTTCCTGAAGGGATAAAAATACATCGACTTTTGTTTCAGGGGCATGAACACATTCCTGATCCATAACCTCTCGTTTTTTTTAGGCCTTGTTTGTCTGAGAAGTGTAAAATAACAATACCAAACGATTTTCTGGTATAATATCACTAAAAAACCGGGGGTTAAATCAGGCGTTTTTTGACCAGTATGTTGGGGAGTGTGCTTATACACATGTGGCATAAGCATTATTGTGGCAAAAAAAAGTACATCTCCCACAGTTGTATCCTTCCACTGGTGTAGCCCCGACCTTGGTGAAAAAATGTTTGCCATGGTGTACCTTTTTTTTTGCTTCCACAATAATGTCCTCAGGGGGGTTATCGAAGAATAACTGAAAGCATTCTAGTTCAGTAGCATTGTTCCCAAAGCAGGATGGCCCCATTCCACTTTGTGCTTCACGTCATGGGGGGGGAACAAAAAATTTCCTTGCTCAATCCCAGATGCAGTCTGCTTGGACTGGAATTTTCAGGTGGTTGTGGTTGTGGGTTGTGGAAGTTTTGGGGGGGTTGGGGTGGTTGTGGCTGTGTTGAGACGCGTGGGGCAGCATGGCCCCCGTTGCCACATGACAAATGCCACCGCCAACACCACCACCTGCCCCACGCAATTACGCATCCCCATTGTAACAATATTTATCTTCACTATAATTGTGGGTGGGGGAAGGTTTTTCCCCGTTTTTTCCTTTTCCTTGGGAAAGCATATGGCACACTACCAGAGCATGTAGCATCGAAATGCCACTTCACTGGAGAATACCCCCTTCTTTGCCACTAGAACTGCTTTCAATAACTTTGAAATCACTGTCATTATCACCACTGCTCACATCAAGTCCTGTCCGGGAAATAGTTTCCTCTTTGTCCGGCAGGTGAACGGAAGGGGCGGCCCAGCACCAGGGTGGAAGGTTTGGGTCATCTGGGTTTTATCACTAATTATGTTATCCTGGGACTGCTTTGGTCACCCCTTTTAAAAACCATGGAATTCATTTTCACTGGCACTTTCTCGCTGTTAGAACTATCACTTGGGAAGAAGACCCCCAAACGCTGGGGGGGGAGGTACTTTTCCCGCCAGGCATGGGGAACAAGGAACAAACATGGCGCTCCCACAATGCACCACTGAGTCCCGAGGCCTGGTCCCGACCCGGGCGCGGGGGGGCCCCGGAATTTCTCCAGGTAGACTCCCCCGGTGCACCACCACGGACCCATTCTCTCACAAGGCCTATCAGCTTTCTCCTTTTTATTTGAAGCCCTAAATTTCGCTTTTAAAAACTAAAAATTGGCTCGTAAGATATATAATAAACAGTCAAAGGGTTAAAGAGTGGTATAGGATAAGGGTTATTTGGATATATCTTTTTGGGAAAAAATTTTAAAATTACAGTCAAGTAGAGTCCTTGTTCAAAAATGTAAAAAATGTAGAGTATTCCCTTTTAACCCCAATTTAAACTACAGAACAGATAAAGTGTCTTAAATTTAGACAATAAAATTTTGAAATTCTTTCTTCTTTCAACAAACTCCGTATCCCACCGAACGGGGCCCAAAAAAGAAAAAAAAAGTTTTTTTTTTTAACTTTTAATTACAGGGGCCCCCGGGGTTAACGAATACCCCGGAAATCGTGCAATTTTAAGTATAATTTTGAAAGTTCTTGTGGAAGTGTTTTTGGGGGGTCTGAAATAGACAACCCCTCGTAAATTTTTCCTTGGGGAGTAAATTGTTTTTGGCACTTGGCAGACTTCGGGGGGGAAATTTTTGGTTTGGGGGGCCACTGTATACAAGAGGGGGTTCTAACCTTTTGCCCCCGGGTTTTTTTGTCGCCTTTTCGAAATGGCTTATGGAGGAAAATTCTGTTCAATTCCCCCCTGGAGAAATTTTTTAAAAAAGTACTGTACTTATTTAGTGCCTAATGTCCACATGGGTACAGGTGACCAGTAGTATGTTTGGTCACTTTTGTCAACACCAGACGGGGTGATCAAGCATTTTGTTTCCAAAAAAGACCAAGGCAGGGTGACCCAAAAAAAAAAACACTTTCACCATCATTCAAACATATTACTGTTTGGGGCGCTCAGATACATTAGTTTAGTTTTCCCCTAAACATCAATTCCCAAACCCCCCCTTTTAAAGTGCAGGCATTGTCCCTACCTCAGGACTCAATCCAGCTTGGGTTTCCTGAATACCTTCACAAATTATTACCCTGCTCACCCCAACAGCCATCGGGGCCCAAAACCACTGTCCGATCAAAACAAAGCAGATCACAGCAAAGAGACTAAACAATGGCTAACAAAAGTATCCTCAAATCCATTGATAAAAGCACTAACAAAAAACGTTCAGATTAGGCCTGATTACAAAAAAACCAAAAAAGGTCACGTCAATACTCAAAAAACTTCGAAAATCAAAAATGTATTATGAAAATAGATTTATTGAAATAAAAAGGGATATGAAAAAAACCTGGCAAACCCCTCCAAAATTTGTGCTTAGAAAACTGTCTAGAAACAAAGATAAACTTAATAAACCGATGAACCTCCCTACAGCCTTTGACATGGCCAACAAACTTTTCTTTTTTCACCTGGATCCCCTTTAAAAAACGCTCAAATACTCAGCTGAAAATACCCCCGGCAACTACCCAAATCTCTATAGCTAGCTCCAACTAATTCTACAAAACTGACTCATCATTAAATCATTAAAAAAAAAAACAGGGATCTAAATAACTTGCCACCATTTTTTAAAAAAGCAGCTCATGTGCTTACCCATTTTGCAACACTGTTTAACAAATCTGTTGAGTCCTCAATCTTCCCATCCATACTCAAGGGGGAAAGGGTTATCCCACTGATCGAAAACTATAGACCTATATCAAACTTTTATTACTTTCAAAATATTCAAAAATAATACCCGACTTTATCCTACCATTTTCCCAAAACATTTCCCTGCCAGTTTGGGTTTTTACAAAAAAAACGAATGATGCTATTATACAAATGCTTGAACTAATATACGTATAAACAGCCCTCGTAAAAAGAATATCCACTGGGGCTCTTCATTGACCTATGAAAAATTTTATACAGTGGCCCCCCCGTCTCCCTGCCCAAAAAAACCATTACAGCATCAGGACATTCCCTCGTTTCCAAAAACTTATCTTAACAACAGCGCCAGTGGAAAACCAAAAGGAGAACTCTTTATCCAGCCTGTAGCTGTCGGAGTGCCCGGGGGAAATGCCCAGGCCCCTCTTTTTCATCAATGATTTTCTACATCAATGATCTTCCCAGTGCATCTCACCCTTAAACCCCGTTCGATTAAGATGACACTATTTTGTCTACTCCCACTCAAACCCAGCTATATGTAGACACTGCAAACAACAAGCTGCTAAAAAAAAATACTTGGATGATGACCAACAAACTCATATTGACAAAATATACTTTTTGCGTTTGGAAAAAAAGCCAAAAATCCCAAATTAATACAGGGTACCCCTTTGGTGATAATTCATTCCAAATGCTGTTATGCCATTACAGACTTTGTTCCCCTGAGGACAAAATAAATTAGATTAGTCCCTTTCAGACCCCAAAAATACACTTACAAAAAAACTTTCAAAAAACACTTACAAAATTTTTGAGTTGGGGGGACAAAACATAAATGTCGTATATCATAAATGGTTCCCCCAAAAAGAAAACTGAGGGTAAATTTTAGGTCTTCACCTTGACTGTAATCTTAAATTTCATTTACATCCAGCATATATCCAAAAAAATTTAAATCAGTGGAAACCTTTCAAGATACGGTACTATGTACCCCAAAGATACTCCTTTCCCTATACCACTTTTAATTTTTCCCTACCTCAATGATATTTGTGCATGGGGATCAACCACAGCCAAAAACCAAACCTTTAAAAAACAAAAAGCTCGTGGGGTGATTACCAACCTTGGGCCCGACAGCACACCCACCACTTTTTAAAGCCAACCTACTAAATGGAGCATACACCAGAGGGCCCATTTATACAGAACATTAAACTTTTCCATAGTACAATAATGTACAGTCACTAAAAGACTTTTTAACATCCTCATGTCAGTCTCAC